>CASBWL010000487.1:0-245597 GCA_949130495.1 Sambucus nigra
ACATGAATTAATGAATAGAGGTTAGAATCGGGCTTATCATCAAATAAACTTCGAGAGAATATGAAATGGCCAAAGTCTTCCCATAAAGGACGTTCTTCGGCCATGACAAGAGGAATATTTTTCGGTTTTTAAATATTTTTCAAAAGAAAAGAAAACCTTTTTGTGATTTTTGAAAATAAGAAAAGGAAAATCTTTTTGGTATTTTAAATATGAAAAAAAAAGAATTTTTTTTTGGGATTTTTGGAAATATTTAAAAAAAGGAAAATATTTTTGGTATTTTTCGAAAAATGGGAAAAATTGGACTCTTGATTTGGGCGAACTAACTAAAATCGACTACCTAAAGAATGGAATTGGACACACACGAATCAAGAAAAAATCCTAACGAGCACGTAGCCAATTATTATCTTCAAAATTAGTGAGAGGGGTAGTCAAATTTTAATTAAGTCCGTGGGCGACGAAAATCATGAAATTTATCTTTGTGATCGCCTCGTGCAAAAGTGTGTTCCTACGGGGCTAGCTAGTTGATTAATTTTAAATTTAATGACAGCTAGGGTAGCATACAATGGATAAGCGAATGAGTCGGGTGATGAAATCCCTTCTCGTTTCAATGATTGGGTGCAGGTCTTAGGTATATTAATTCATCAAACCATTCAATTTATGTGCGATGCAGAGATTAAAAGCACACAGGAGCAAATAAGCACACAAAAATTGAACTTGCTGACAGGAGATTCGCGAGGGATAAAGAACTGTACCTCCCACAGTTTTTACACACGTGTGGTGAAGACCGAGTTGAGTCAACCGGGGGGAGATATCGCCTATCTCAGTCGTCCTCGGGAGTCCCATCGACCCAAAGTAGAGAGGCTTCAAATTTCCTCGCCTTGGACTCCCTCTCTCTACCTTGTCCGATTTCTCTTTTCGATTTTTTTTATATGAATAATTATTACAAATGAATCGGTGTCAAAATGCACCTCAAATAAATATAAAGCTTCAATAATCCTATACAACCAGTCTAAGAAGGAGGGAGGAGGAAGAACTACACTAAAAAAGATAAGTAGAATTACAAGTCTTCAATCATGTCTCCACGTCAAGAAATCAGAAACGACGCCATTTGATAAGAAACTTTTTGCGTATTCTCATTGCGTATGTATCGTTGTTGTCTTCAAAAGCCACTCTCAAAATTCCCTTGAGTACCTACAAAACTTGTCTAAAATAACTCGTATTGCGATAAGTACGGGTATCAATCCAACTTTCAAGGTGAAACAATAAATGTGAAAATGTGCAATTCCAATTTTTTTTAATGAAAATATATATTTTTTAATTTTTAAAACAATTTCAAGGGAAAAATTTACTAATAAATGCTAAAAATTATAAAATTTACTAAATAAAAAAAAAAGTGCAACCGAGTGTGAAATATGTGAGAAGATCAAGAGATGGGATTACACTGCATTTTCAATTATTTTAATTTCTCAATTTATTAATTTGAAATATTTCAAGATAATATTAAATCGATAATCTAACTCTCGTTAAAATTATAAATTTAATAAAATCTTTTTCAGAAAATTAATTTTAAAATGTCACACAATGAAAATTAGGACTACACTATTTTCATAAAAATACCCGCTAGGATCAATTTAACGAAAACAATATCAATCCTCAAATTTCAACACCGAATTAATATTCAAATATCGAAAAAACCTTTCTCTAGTTCGATTTCTAAATTCAAATATTAATTTATTCAATTAATTTACTAACTCTCGTTACATAAATGAATTGGTGACACTTAAAATTAATTTACCTAGAAATATAAAATTAATGAAATCAATTAATTAAAGTAACATCATACGCAGTGCATCCCACCCCTTGAACGGGGTGTTTAGCCAAACTTTCTCATATGTGGATAAACAACAATAAATAATATGTCAAGAAGAAAATAAATTGAAAAGAGAACGTAGAAATACAATACGCAATTTTTTTCACAAATTTGTCTTGAAATGCGCCTTGACATGCGTCTAACTTCTTCACAATTTTCAGCACTTGATTACAAAAAGAAGACTAAAAACTAAACCTAAAAATTATTCTAAAGTTAAACTGATTTTTTTGTAAAAAGTTAGGGTGAGGGTGAGTTGAGGGTTGTTTATGTGTGAGTGAGTTGTATGGGTGTTGTGTGTGTGTGTGTGTTTAATTTGTACCCCTAAATAAATAATACTAATTAATAAAAATAAAACTATTAAACTAAAAATGTAAAAATTAAATTCCTATTCTAAAAAAATTAAAATAAAAAATCAATTAAAAATGAAACTAAAAAACATGAAAATCTGTTAAAACTAAAACTAGAATCCTAAAAATAAAATGTAAAATCTAATAAAATTAAAAATAAGTGAATTCCTAAAAAAACTAATCCTAATAAAAATAAAATAAAGATAAAATATAAAAAAACTAATAAATAGAAAAATAAAAATAAAGAAATAGAAAAATAGAAAATAAATCCTAGAAAATTCTAAATAAATCTAAAATAAGTCCTAAAAATAAAATGACTAAAAATAAAAATTTAGAAAAATAATAAAAGTACAAACTCAACACACACGAGGCTCGGGGAATGGTCTGGGCTTGGTGTAGGCTTAGGTTTGGGTTACGAGACTGTTTTGGGGCATCGGATCACATCAGGGCAAGCTCAGAATGGACTTCTCACTTCACGGTCTCTTTGGATTTCTTCGATGTAGGCTTTTGACCGCTATTGAGTCGCAATTGTATTGATTTAGCATTATTTTTACCTCAGCTGCGTATTGACCTGAGAAATAAATAAATACGAACATAAGGTCATTTTTATTAAAAATGAGTGACTAAAATGCATCTATTCGGGATATAAAATACACTTTTGGGTGCTTATCACTTGTAAATCAAAGTTCCCTCTATATGACGCGCACTAATGAAAGATCTTTTAGTGCGATCAAATCGCACCATCGTGTACTCTTGTTTCCATTAATTACTAATGTGATTCATTTTTTTTTAGAAAATATATATAGAAGGAGATGAATATGAGTATTAAGGGTGAAGACACAATAAATTATTGCTCTAATTAATCCTAAAAAAATTATGTTTTTCTATTCATTCAATCAGACACAACAAGTTCAATTTAAGTACATTTATTTAATCATAGGGAAGGTGAGAGCATTTTAGTTAAAGGTTTATTATAAATAAATAATTATCTAAAGGTTTATTACAAAAAATTAATAGAGTGAGTATTTTAAGTAACCATCACCCATATCAAACCATAACCTAACAACCATTAACCCCACAATCCAACATAAGATTATCCCGCAGTCCTTCTAAATCGTCTACTCGATTGATTTCCAAGAACATAATTATAGAATATGAGTGGTTTCATATACAATTTCTAATAATAAATAGGGTCATATTTCAATATAGAACATGTGATGTACATATAAACATAATGTACACATTTGTTATGTAAATTGATTTTTTTTCATTATAAGGACTAAAATATATAATTAAAAATATTCGACATGTTAAAAAATCAAGGTATGAAATTATATATATTGGTTATTGTTCAATTTCAAGTTATTTAAAAATGTTCATTATGTGAAAAAAGTTGAATGAAATGGAGAACAACCAATTTAATATAATTTCATTTTTTAAGTACCAATACAACAAAAATATATGTCGATTTTGAAAGAATGTGAATTCACACACACTAATCAAAATATGATCAGTATATTTTTTTTATATTAATACCAATATATGTCGATTTTGAAAGAATGGGAATTCATGTAAATTCAACAACCAATATCATTTTTTGAATATCAACAAAATAACTAATATATACGAATCTCGTTTAGTAAGGCACTAATTAATTACGTGAATACACACACACACTGAATCTCACACTAAACATGCACACACAAACTGAACATACACACATACACACACATAGAACACACACACACACATAAAACATGCATACACACATGCTGAACACACACACACACAAAGAACACACATACAAGTTGAAAACACACACACACACACATTAAACACAATAAATGAAACAAAATGAGTACTTTGTGTGTAGAGAGAAAAATCTCCGAAAAGAAGGAGAGAGAGGCGGCCAGAGATTTTTAGGGCAAGGGTTTCGTACGCATGAGAGAGAGTTTTGATTTTTGTACCAAGGGTGAAATAAAATATAGGGTTCTAATTTTATTTGTACCTTAAATGGGGTAACGGTCCAAACCTGTGACCCTTTAATGAGTTAAACCTGGTCACGATTTTCAACCATGACCCCATAGGTGCCGAATAGAAAGATCGAGCATTGGTTAAGGTCCAAAATCCAGTCCATACTAATGTGACCATTTTAAAATAGGTTTTAGGGTCACGGTTCTTAGTCGTGGCCAATGTTCACTTGTAATTGTCACTGGTGGGTCACAATTTTGAACTATGACCACCTTTGTGACCAAAATAGCAGAAATTTTAGTGCCAAAATACCTTGGTCACTATTGGGTCACGGTCCTAGACCGTGACTACCAATGTCATCAGAAGAGCGGGACACTTGGCACCGTCATGGGTCATGGGTGAGTCACGATTGTAAACCGTGACCCCTTTGGTCACAACTCCTGACTTTGATCATTCCCTTAATAAGGTCACCCTAAACCCTGGTCAAATATATTGTCAGTGTCAATAGCTAGGGGTCACGATTAAAACTCGTGACCTACTATTCACAATTTGAAATCATGACCCATTGACTGTGACCATTTTAGATTTTTGGTTTAGTGATATTACAATTTATAACTCGTCTCTTTATTAAAAAATGTGGAAGAAAACACATGGGAACGGGGGGAAATGGGCCTCATGGGAATGCTGACAAAGGAACAAAATGGGTAAAAAAAATGGGAAGAAATTGATGGGCAAAAAGGAGAAGGAGTTGAGCGTGGACCAAGGAAAGAGGCACTGGCACGCGCATCTGGCACATAGGGAGCACTATCTTGATGCCTATAATGCGAGGCTTTTATGGGCAAGAGGATGGAGGGTTTTCGCATTTACACATGGGACAATCGTAGCGGTATATGTTGCCCACCCAAAATAAATGACAAAACTCCCTTCATATTTAGGGGTGGGAGTTGAACCTATGACCTTCCACCCCAAATGCGCCCTTAGTTACCACCACACCGAACATACTCTCAATAATAATTAAACACCTAATAATATTTAACCTCTAATTCAAACCCAGTTTCAATATTTGCAAATTAACCCCCAAAATTTGCAACTTTCTCATATGATCTCAAATTCACGCACCGAAAAATCTGACGCGGCACTTATTTTGATGCCAATAATATTTCAACAGTATCCGGATCATACGATATGGCTTAGATCTTGACCTAGGGCTTTGACTTTTGAATTTTTTCGAGTTCAATTTGAATGGTAAAATTTTTTCATTTTTAGATCAGATTGACATGTTGTTTAAACCCAAACATTCCTTGATTCGAGGCAGACAACTTCTGTGAAGAGTTTGAGTCCAAAATTTGGCATCTAAATTTATCATTTTGATCCTAAAAGTGCTTGTGTGAATGTTTCTTACTCTGACTACTTCCCGACTTCACCATTAGCATTGCAAACCTTGTAAATACTTAAACAAACCTTGCACAAGCGATTAACCATGAATATTTAAGGTTATACAATAAATGAGTATAAAATGTGGGTTTAACGAGCATGTGATTACAATATTACACAGTATAAGGGGTAATATAATTCAGTATTTGACACTAATCACAACACCTAACTAAAGTTTTGCTAATCCTTAATGGCATAGTGGAATATTTTTGTGTTAAATTTGCTATTTTATTAATGAATTATAAAAATATACAGATTCGATTTTATGGGCTGCGCGATTGCATTTAGCGTATGCAACAAGCCGTTAAACCCCTAAGTCATCCTAGTGGACGAGTTTTATCTCGTGAGAATTTACAGTGTTGATACTCACAAACATCAATTTTTTTTAAAAATAGTTACCCATTTTCTAATAAAAAAGCTCTTACATAATCTTGAGTTTTAACGATTAGCAATTGACTAGAAAATTTCTCCAATTGTTTATTTACTTTAACCATTATATTAAAAAAATTCATGAAATTTATATGTATTTACTGAGCGTGGTTTTCATCAAAAAATTTACAAGTGAAATTATAAATAGCTTTTAATAACTCGATGCTTAAAATGAAGCGCACTAGTTCATTCTCTCCGGTGATTACAGTCAGTAAAATGAAGACATTATGAAATTGGTGTAAGTCACTCGAAATATGCAGGCATAAAGATTAAATGTAATTTAAAACAAAGAATTTCACATGTTAGTGTTGAAAGTTATTTATATAAAACGATAAAACCGAATCTTATGAAAGGATACTATTTTGCTAAAGAATGTGAAAATGTAATCTTTTAATGTTAAGAAAATCATGTTAATCTTGTGATCATATAAGGAATTTTCAGGATGGAAAATGTATGAATAGATAATAACAGTTAACACCTAAAAGTGATTTTTTATATTTGAAGAAAAGTTGATTTCTTTAATTTTCCTTGGAAATATTTTCCCTTTTTGAATTCATTTATTTTTATTTTCTTTTCTCTCTTTTCTTTGAATTCTTTTTTATTTTTTTTATCTCTTTTCTTCTCTTCCTTTATTTTTGTCTATTCCTTACTTCACTTTGCAGTTCTCTTTGAATAAATTTTCAAGATGTTGGTGAAATGAATAAAATGATGAAACGAATTGCCTTTGATCAAAAGTTTTAATAAAACATAATTTTTGAATTTTGTTTCATAAAAGATCACATCGCCATTCTTTAGACGAGAGTGAAAAAAAAGAAATTGAGATTACCAATGACTTATAATATTTTTCAAATGAATAATGAATAATTGTACACGTTGCTCAGAATAGGAAAAAGAATACAAAGCTTACATGATATGTAGATACATGCATCTTTAAATTTATCGAGTCATTCAACTTTAAACAATTACGCAAGTATAATTCGTGTTGTGCATAAGGTGTCAATACATGAATTATATAAATTAATAAGCATAATAGTGATGGTTAATAAATTAAAGAGTTTTAGGCAGCCAATCAGTAAATAAGTATAACAATTTTTTTGGTTTAAAATAATGAGGTAACTTGGAGAGTAAAATCCATAAAAAAAAATTAGGCAAAAAACCTAAAAAAGAAGAGTGATTTCTTTTTTGATTTTTTTTATTTAAATGATTAGAGCTGGTTTCACTGAGAAACTTCCGCTAATAATCACTTAAAATTTTTTGTTTATTATTATTATTATTTTTAATTTTGTTTATTTAATAAAGGAAGATGAACATGGTGTATGCAAATGCATTATGACACCCCCTAATAAAAACATTACATATACTCAATGTTATTTAATATAACACCCTGCCTAATTAAATACCGGGTGGCTAGTTCCATACCAAATTAAAATAGAATATACAGTTGGCTCATTCCCAGCATCACTATCGAAAATATTTACAACTCACCCAATACCCAATTAATCTGGTGTTAAAAACTTTCCAAATTTTAATTCTACAAAAATTATTTTTTGTTTACGAATAACACTACACATATTATCCTATCATAATAATAACTGAACAGATAACTCAAAAGAATTTAAATGTAACTGGAATAAACATTCCCACATAATAATCCAATACAGTAATCCCAACAACAATAAATGTATTAAAATGACACGAATACAAGAGTGTATTACTCCGATAGAAAAGAGATAATTGAGTTCCTTTGGGCGACATGCCCTAAAAAAAATACTACTGTGAATCAAATGAAGGTAGGCGTCTAAGCAATACTCCATAGCTCTATATCTCATCATAATCCCCTAAGGTTGGCGTCCCTGCTGCTGGACACCTATTATAAAAGGTACAATAGAAAAGAGAATATGCAAGGAAACGGGTCAGAGCCCAACGTGAAAATAGTTTTGAAAACAACAAGTATTTAACAAGTGCAATAAACCATTTATTATTTACATGTTAGTATCCAGGCTCTCTCCTGATATTCTCACCTCTCACCTAGAGTGCACACTTAACGTTTCCTATTAAACTCCTAGTTAATGGTTCCTCCTAACTAGTTTCCATAATATGATTCTATCCCATATCATAACCCCGTATGTCCCATACCATACGTAGTATAATTGTTCATATATGTTTAATATGAATTAAGCTTTTACAATAAATATTCACTAACTTAATTTAATTCTTTTTCCCTATTCCCCGTTATCTACAATTATCACATAGCGGATTGATCTAACCACTATATATACATTCATTTAATTCATTATATATACACATATATAATACGGCCCCACGAGACACAACTTTGGTGCATGAATTACTCTGCTATCACGTCCCAGTATCGCTGGTCGCCGAATAGGGGACTAAAGGTTCGGTAAAGATTCCTCAAACCACAAATAACAACACAAAAATTGGAGGCGAACATAGTTCTCATACCCACGGGTCACGCACATACCTACGTTCCCATAGTCAGCGGACTTATCAACTCCCCAATAAGTCTTTCATAGACCTATGTTCTTGAGCGACAAATAAAAAATTCCATTGATTCATCAGGATATGACTTCCCTCACGCGCAAACCTCCCATCGATAGAAAGTAAGCTAGGTATGTCATACACATAAATCATCAATCAATCAAATAGGCATTACCATCTACATATATAACTATAATATCAACAAGGTACACACACTACCCTAAGATAGTTCCCATACATAGCATTATATCTCTTTAAATCCAACGTATTAAAATATTATGACTTTACTTCTTTAATTTAATTATTCCAGAGTCTTACTCATTACTCAAGGTTTAAATAGGTTTTTTCCTCCTTATATTTATTCAGTAAGACATCACTAATATCCTGCTGGTCCATATCATCTTATCTCTCGAATTACTATGGATTAAACACTACTTTAATTAGGGTTATAACCGATAGTTTCAAATCTCTTATCAACACATATTCTTTCACCTAGGATTGAACCTTCTTGTAAACCTAAGGCGTCCCAGGTGATATAAAATTTTCCCGTACTAGACCTATCCTTAATCCTAATGCATACAAATTAGAATCCAACACATGAGTCTAGCAACCGAAATGTCTTTCAATTTAATTATCATAATTCTAATCAATTAAATCCCAATCACATTAATTTGATTCTTATCTAGGCTTACTGATCTTCCCTAGGTCCCATTATATCCAATTAATAATCACCAAAGATTTAAAAAAGGTTTGGGATAAGAAAAAGCATTAAAAATAAACAACAACATGAATTCTGGGGAGGTCGATCGATCGAAGGTAGGGGGTCAATCGATCGATCGCCCAAGTATCAGCCTAGATTTCTGCAATTTTTATACTAGGGGTTTCATAACTTTTGATCATTCAAACCTTCATATTAACAACCCAAAATCCTTATAATCCTTACTACATGATATATCAACATATGTAAAATATTTCTAATGCTCTAAACATCCTAGAATCATCAAGAGTTTGAATTAAAAGCATATATTCAGCCTATTTTTCCAGAAAATTTTCCACATGATATCTTCAAGAACAAACTAATGATTCTCAGAATTTGTTCAACAAAGTGATGATTATTTCGTGGATTACTATCTACCAACAACATGAGTTTGATTCCTATATCTTTCCATTTTCCAGAAATCAATTAACAACTCTATCTTTATCTTCCAAACATGTAAAATCTCATCTTTTCAATAACTATCCTAACATGGACAATATACTAACTAGATTGCAACTATCAAATACTTCCCTCTAATGAAGATCTGATCCTTTGGGGTTGTATAACACAGGTGGTTCTCCCCTTCTCCGGGCACTTCTGATGATGGTTAGTGGTGGTGATCTTTGGTCCTTGGTTCTCCTCCTTTCCGAGCAAGCTTCTCCTCTTCCAAGCAACCTTTCACTCTCTCTCAAAAGGTGACCTCTCAATTTTGTGTAGAAGAGATGAATGAGCCCACGTACAACTAATCTCCAAATATTTATAGTAAGAGAAAATTTGAAATCACTATTCATCCCCTGTAAAAATGACCAAGATGCCCTTTTTGTTTGTCTTTTCATTTCCAAATGACCCGAGATCCAAAACCAACATCCAAATAGACATTTCTGAATATTTCAACCCTTTCGGATGCAACGACGCACTCGAAATGGCTATAAGGTTGATGTAAAAATAATTTTCTTATTTAATCTAACTAATTACTAAAAATGTAAATTACTGAATTGATAACTCACAGCAATATCAATAACATCACATTCGTATATTACCTAAATATCTTTAAGTAATATACGGAATCATTCATTTTAATATCCACAATTCGGATAAAACCCAAATGAATTAATTTATAATAAAATACAATTAATCCATTAATTTAAAATATAGCCCATTTTAAAAGTCATTAAAATTACGGGGTATTACATACTTCCCCCCTTATAACAGAATTTTGTCCTGAAATTCGGAAAGATAAGTCATAATGTTAAGGTCAACTATGAGTATAAATCTCACATCGCAAATAATCCGTCTCATACCACCCATACAGTACATTATCTAAAATCCCCATTGATGTTATATGCCAAGCCTCATCATATAGTTTCAACTGAATCGAATTTAAACTTTAAGCAATCTTCCCTATACCATCCTCGTGACAAAGTTTGGGAAAGAGTGATCCTTAATCATTAAGTAAATAAATCCTGAAGTCATAACTACTTACAGTTTCACAATTATGAAAAATACTACAATCCAACCATCCAGGGCGCCCATACATCCTATCGTGTATCTTTCATTATAAAATGGATATGATTACCCGCATCATACTCTGATTTATCGTAAAGGTTATAAACTCATATTCTAAAGACCTAACTTATTTTGACTCCCAACATTTGTTAGTTTCATGCCTGGGGTGTCTCGCAAGCGAAATCCAAACAAGGAACCCCCTCGATACACTACTACCTAAAGTAGTCGGTCATCTAAACTCCTCAGGTCCTTAGTCAAATAGTATATAACCCCTCTACAGGTTTTATCGATTTCAAATAAAGTCTACTCATCTACCCTCTTGTTAAAGACAAGGTGCTAGCTATAGTAGTACATACGCTCTCATATACCACAAGTCAATCCACGCCGCTAGTCACATCATGTTCGAACATGCCTAATGTAAGTAATTCCATGATAAAAATTAGACCCACGTGATGGCATGTAAAATATAGGTGTCCCACAACCCTTCGGTGAGTCTACTTACAATAATAGTGCCATAGGCTAAGTTTAGTAACCCTTTTTGCCCATACAATATTAATTGCTATACAAATCAGTATGCGCCTCATAACTCCTTAAATAGAAAACATACCCTCATTTGCGAGTAGTGGTTGTTGAATCGCTGCCTAATGGATGTTATATACACGCCCATACTGACCCTATTACACGAGATCTGCTGGAATGGGAGGTAGTGCTAGCACCGGAGCCAAAAGAGCAGCTGGTGGAAACACTGGTATCTGTGGCTTGTGTCGCGCATTTTGTTGCTAAGGGAGTTTGTCTTTATCAGGACAATCTTATCATTTATGGCCATACTTACCGCACACGAAACATTTTCCAGCAAACTTCCTGCCATTTTATCCTTGTTAACCCCGACCCTACTGGCCATTACTTCATTTCCCTTGGCCCTGATGAGCTTGCCTCTGGCCCTGATGGCCCTGTTGTCCTTGCCCATTACCTCTATCCTCAAATTAAGAATATCCAGATCATAAATGCTTAGCATAGTCCCCTGCCTGGGAATCCTGATCATTCTGATGCTGATGACTCTGTCCTGACTGAGTCCCACTTGAACTTCCCCCATTAGTTTTGCCTTGAAGGCTTGACCCAAACCCCGATTGACACCCTGAGGATGTAAGCGGTTATCCTGGAATTGAAGCATTTTAGCATTAATAACATCTACATAAGTTCATATTAAAAGATTTCCCCTGGCGAATCTTATAGTTCAACCCATCAGTAAACATTAAAATTCTCCTCTCCTCAGTGGGTACCTCTGCTGGTACCAAATTAGTTAGTTGAGTAAATTCTTCCTCGTATTCTACCACCGTTTTCTCCCCCTGTTTTAAATTAAGTAATTTCTGCCTTATCTCTGTCTGGATGGCAGAAGGAAAGTACTTTCGATCAAACCGTATCCAAAAGTCTTGGATAGTCACTGTGTCTCTCTCCTCGATAGTGGTCATAGCCTCCCACCATTGTAAACCTGCCCCTACTAGCTTGAATTTGGTTAGTATTTGACGTTGAACCTCATTACATTCGAGCATTCTCAAGTGCCTTTAGATATCTCTCTTCCATTAGCTAGCAGTCAGGACATCTGATCCTCCCTGAAACTCAGGTGGGTGTGCCTTCTAAAAAGGCATCCCTAGCTCGTTCCCATGCTGTAGGAAGCACTTGCCATTGCGTGGGTGGCACAACTGGTGCCTATGCTGGAGCCTGTTGAACAACATCTAGAGCTGCAATGACTGCCTGAGCGACAATTGTAGTAACTTTGGCAGCAGTCATTATACCCTGAGCTGGGGCGGGCTGAGGTGCACATCGAGGAGGCATCTGAAACGAGAGTATACTATCAGTATTTGATATAACAGAAATAACTGAAGAACGTAGGCATAAATAGAAAAGCAATAATCCTACTCATAGGGCTCTACATCAGAGAACGCTAAGATGAAAACACAATAAGGCGTATAGACCCTAAAGGACACTAGAACATGATGCTCTGAAACCACCTATAACACCCCGCCTAATTAAATACCAGGTGGGCAGTCCCATACCAAATTAAAACAGAATATACAGTTGGCTCATTCTCAGCATGACTGTCAAAAACATTTACAACTCACCCAATACCCAATTAAGCCGGTGTTAAAAACTTTCCAAATTTTAATTCTACAAAAATCATTTTTTGTTTATGAATAACACTACACATATTATCCTATCATAATAATAACTGAACAGATAACTCAAAAGAATTTAAATGTAACTGGAATAAACATTTCCACATAATAATCCAATACAGAATCCTAACAATAATATTTGTATTAAAATGACACGAATACAAGAGTATATTACTCAGATAGAAAAGAGATAATTGAGTTCCTTTGGGCGACATTCCCTAAACAAAAGAATACTTTGAATCAAATGAAGGTAGGCGTAAAAGAAATACTCCATAGCTCCATATCTCGTCATAATCCCCTAAGGTTGGAGTCCCTGCTGCTGGACACCTGATATAGAAGGTACAATAGAAAAGAGAATATACAAGGAAACGGGTCAGAGCCCGATGTGAAAATAGTTTTGAAAATAGCAAGTATTTAACAAGCGAAATAAAGCATTTATTATGTACATGTTAGTATCTAGACTCTCTCCTGATATTCTCACCTCTCACCTAGAGTGCACACTTAACATTTCCTATTAACCTCCTAGTTAATGGTTCCTCCTAACTAGTTTCCATAGTATGATTCTATCCCATATCATAACCTCGTATGTCCCACACCGTACGTAGTATAATTGTTCATATACATTTAGTATGAATTAAGCTTTTACAATAAATATTCACTAACTTAATTCAATTCTTTTTCTCTATTCCCCGTTATCTACAATTATCACACAGTGGATTGATCTAACCACTTTATATACATTCATTTAATTCATTATATATACACATATATAATAAGGCACCCCGAGACAAAGCTGTGGTGAATGTATTACTCTGCTATCACGTCCCAAGATCACTGATCGCCGAATAGGGGACTAAAGGTTCAGTAAGGATTCCTCGAACCATAAATAATAACACAAAAATTGGAGGCGAACATAGTTCTCATACATATGGGTCACGCACATACCTACGTTCCCATAGTCAGTGGGCTTATCAACTCCCCGATAAGTCTTTCATAGACCTATGTTCTTGAGCAACAAATAAAAAATCCCATGGATTCATCAGGATATGGCTGCCCTCACGTGCAATCCTCCCATTGATAACAAGTAAGCTAGGTATGTCATACACATAAATCATCAATAAATCAAATAGGCATTATTATCTACATATATAAATATAATATGAACATGGTACACACACTACCCTAAGATAGTTCCCATACGTAGCATTATATCTCTTTAAATCCTACGTATTAAAATATTATGACTTTACTTCTTTAATTTAATTATTCCAGAGTCTCACTCATTACTCAAGGTTTAAATAGGTTTTTTCCTCCTTGTATTTATTCTGTAAAAAATCACTAATATCGTGCTAGTCTATATCATCTTATCTCCCGAATTACTACGAATTAAACTCTCCTTTAATTAGGGTAATAATCGATAGTTTCAAATCTCTTATCAACACATCTTCTTTCACCTAGGATTGAACCTTCTTATAAACCTAAGGCTGCCCAGGTGATATAAAATTTTCCCCTAGTAGACCTATCCTTAATCCTCATGCATACAAATTAGAATCCAACACATGAATCTAGAAACCGAAATGTCTTTCAATTTAATTATAATAATTCTAACCAATTAAATACCAATCACATTAATTTGACTCTTATCTAGGCTTACTGGTCTTCCCTAGGTCCCATTATATCCAATTAATAATCACCAAAGATTTACAAAAGGTTTGGGATAAGAACAAGCATTAAAAATAAACAACGTCATGAATTCTGGGGAGGTCGATCGATTGAAGGTAGGGGGTCGATCGATCGATCGCCCAGGTATCACCCCATATTTCTACAATTTTTATACTAGGGGTTTCATAACTTTTGATCATTCAAACCTTCATATTAACAACCCAAACTCCTTATAATCCTTACTACATGATATAGCAACATATGTAAAAGATTTCTAATGCTCAAAACATCCTATAATCATCAAGAGTTTGAATTAAAAGCATATATTCATCCTATTTTTCCAGAAAATTTTCCACAAGATATCTTTAAGAACAAACCAATGATTCTCAGAATTTCTTCAACAAAGTGATGATTATTTCATGGATTATTATCTACCAACAACATGAGTTTGATTCCTATGTCTTTCCATTTTCCAGAAATCAATTAAGAACTCTATCTTTATCTTCCAAACATGCTCATCTTTGCAATAACTATCCTAACATGGACAATATACTAACTAGATTGCAACTATCAAATACTTGCCTATAACGAAGATCTGATCCTTTAGGGTTTTACAACACATGGGGTTTTTCCCTTCTTCGATCACTTTCGGTGGTGGTTGGTGGTGGTGACCTTTGGTCCTTGGTTCTCCTCCTTTCCAAGCAAGCTTCTCCTCTCCTAAGCAACCTTTCACTCTCTCTCAAAAGGTGACCTCTCAATTTTGTGTAGAAGAAATGAATGAACCCACGTACAACTAATCTCCAAATATTTATAATAAGAAAAAATCCAAAATCACTATTCATCCCCTTGTAAAAATGACAAAAATGCCCTTTTTGGTTGTCTTTTCATTTCCAAATGACCCGAAACCCAAAACCAACATCCAAATAGAGATTTATGACTATTTCAACCCTTCCGGATGCAACGCCGCACTCGAATTGACTATAAGGTTGATGTAAAAATAAGTTTCTTATTTAATCTGACAAATTAGTCCCGACACGTCCCATACCGCGTCCGACTAAAAATTCAAATTACTTAATTAATAACTCATAGCAATATCAATAACATTACATTTGTATATTACCTAAATATCTTTAAGTAATATGCAGAATCATTCATTTTAAAATCCATAATTCGGATAAAACCCAAATGAATTAATTTATAATAAAATCCAATTAATCCATTAATTTAAAATATAGTCCATTTTAAAAGTCATTAAAATTACGGGGTATTACATTTAAGAATAAGAACAATATTCAATTCTAATGATAGAGATATGTTATTCAATATGGGTTGATCCTTGGATATCACGTTTAATAATCCTGCAAAATACGTTAGAGATAAAAAGAACAAATATATTTTTACTTTTTTTGATTTTTTATTCACATATGTATAAAAAAAAATATCATCTTCTAATTTATCATAAACTAGATGACAAAATTTTGGGGGGTCCACCCGAAAATTATGTTGAATTTGTGAGAATAATAATGGTTTGCTATAAAGTAGAAATCTCTTCAAAGTCCTCGAATCCCTCATTTAGTTCAAAACATTTTCGTCTTCTAAGTTATTAAGAAAAAAACTATTATTGGATTCAAATAAAGCATCTAACTGTTTTGTCCAATAATAATTCTCCTCATGATAATAATTATCAAATACTTCATTTTTTAGATTTTCCAAATATGCACCAAATGAATTTGGCAGTAAAGAAACTTAATTAAAAAAACTTTTGATAAGTATTATCATAACTATTTTCAAAATTATTAGAATAACGGTTGTAAGAATTCTTGGTAAAATAGTTAGGAGAATTATTATTACAATTGTTTTTAATATCATTATAATAATAAATTTGAGGAATTTTTTCATTAGAAGAATCTTCGTATGTCCCCAAACGATTTTCATACTTATGTAAATACTCGCCCAAAGTCATTTTGTAATTTTTATTTATTTCATTTAGCAAGTATTTGCCAAAAGTCATAGGTTTGGGGGGAATTAGAAAATTAATATAATGACAAGATTGTGTACCATAGTAACATTAGAATCTCCGAGAATACTGTAGTAAGACATAATTAGCTGAAGTGATTCATAGATAAAAACTCCATGATGTTGTTTACGATCGAGATATTGATAGTGCTTAAAACTTAATTGTGCATGACCAATACAAAGTAAATACACACACACACACACACAAAAATATGTACACAACAATAATTAAATCAAATTCTAAAGCAAAACACTCCCCCACAATGGTGTCAATTTCGTAAAGTGCATTGTCGAGATCAAAACAATAAATCAATTAAGTTTGAAAGCAAATCATTCCTCGACAATAACTCCATTAGGATTAGTTGAGTAGTCAGTATAAAAGAAATAAATCAATGAAGTTTTAAAGCAAATCATTCCCCAGTAGTGGCACCATTTTGATTAGGTGCGTTATCGGGATCAAAAGAATAAATCAATTAAGTTTGAAAGAAAATCATTCCCCGATAATGACACCATTTTGATAGAGAAAATCGAGCATCGTGTAAATATAGTTGTTTTTGTCGTCGATTTTTCACCTCGATACAAAAAAACTAAACTTTAACTATACATGTTTTATATGTATAGCCGCACGTTTGGGCATATAATCTATAATTAATGTTGTTTAAAATTTGATTGATTTATTACTTTAAATAAAAAGTGAAAAATATGATTTTTTGGTTCTTAATTTTATTTATACTAAGATTAAACAAGGTCAGTATTGAAACTAAATTAATCCACAAATATAAAAACTATAGGTTGAGAATTATGTCCCTCGCTTTAAGTACAAAGAATAAATGAGTTTATGTTTAGACAAGTTTAAAACGTGATCATTACCTTATTTTTACAGTTATTTAAACCCAAGATGTCACTCCTCAAATTTCAATAGAAGCTTGAATGCGGGTTTGGTGTCACCGATACTCCTGGAATTACACAAGTAAGGTTGTAAATATAGTGCACACATGGTATGCCCCATTAAAGTTCCTGGATATGCAATCAAACATGTCTTATTCCATCATTTTATAGCGAAATAACTATATACCCAAATTGAGTTCGATAATTTTAGCCTAATTCAATTTAACTAGAAGGAACTTTTAATTATTTTAAATAAAATAATGTGCGAAAGAAAGTGATTTTTAAATAAAGAAAATAATTTTAATGTGAGTAATTAATTATAAAAGCATTTAACTAATATTAGAACGCAAATAACTAATTATAGAAAACAAATTAAATAAGAGGAAAATTTATTAAATCTGAAATTGAATTACAAAATACGAAGTAAATTAATATTGGGACTAATCTACTCTACACTACAAGATATCAGATGCAATCGACACCTACGAAAGGTTGGATAAGTCCCTATTTATAGTTGAGCAAAGGCATGGTTCAAATATCTTAATTATACAATGGGAATAATTTTTTTGGAAAAATAGGGATGAAAAACTAGGTAAAGGTATAAAGGGAGCAGATGGTGGAATTTGGTGTTGGGCATTATTATTAGAGGAGATGGGGATTGTGTCAGATGCATGTCACTTTACATATGTTATAAATTGTAACTCCTCTATTTATAAAACACTGGGGAATAAAAGACACGGACAACTCGGGAAATGGGTCTCGTGGGAATGCTGTCAAAGGAACAAAAGGTGAAAATAAATTGGAAGAAGCCAATGCGTGAAAGCGATAAGGAGATGGGCATGGGCCAAGGGGAGAAGTGCTGGCACACCTGTCTGGCACATGGTGAGCACTGGCCTCCCACGCATGGCACGAGGCTTTCTGGGCGAGAGGATGGAGGGTTATGGCATTGTCACATAGCTCATTCCTGGTGGTCCACATGGATCGTTCAGAATAAATGGCAAAATGTCCTTGAAATCTAAGGGTAGGAGTCTAACCTGTGACCTACCACCCCAAACGCATCCTTAGTTACCACCACACTAAGAATACGTTCAATAATAATTAAACACCCAATAATATTTAACCTCTAAATTAAAACCAATTTCAATATTTGCAAATTCACCCTAAAAATTTGTAACTTCCTCATATGACCACGAATTCACGCACTGCAAAAATCGATGTAACTGTCATTTTGATGACTATAATATTTCAACAGTGTTAGGTTCATGCGATCTGACCTCGAGTTTGACCCAGTGCTTTGACTTTTGACTTCTTTTGGGTCAAACTTTGAACGGTTGTAATTTCTTCTTTTAAGATCGGATTAACACGCCGTTTGAAACGAGAAATTCGTTGATTCGAGACTGACAACTTTAATGAAGAGTTCGAGTCTGAATTTGGTCATTTGTATTTACCATTTTCCCCCTAAAATTGGCTATATGAATGTTTCTTTCTCTGATTACTTTCTGACTTCACCATTAGCATCGTAAATCCTATAAATACTCAAATAAATCTTGCACAAGCAATTAAACATGTGTATTTTTGGTTATACGCTAAATGCGTTAACGAACTTGGGATTGTAATATTACACAGTAGCTCCAACCTAGTAAAGGGTCAAGGCAAAACCAACTGAAGGAAGCGCTTCATAGCCTTACCTTATTTATTATTACAAGGAAAGATTTTTCTTATATTTATATATTCAAAAAATACAAAAAAATAAGGGTGATATATTTCAATATTTGATTCTAATCACCAATCATCAGAGCTATGAATGAAGGATTCTATTTAATAATTTAGAGCATCTTGATAGTCAGAATTTGGAAGATCCATCTTAAGAAAGAAGCTAAAGAAAGACTGTAGTGTGTACACTATGAGATAGCAAAACATAAGGCGTGAGCTTCTATGGCCAAAAATCCTCTCCATTTATAGAGTGAAAGAGTTGGCCAATCGGTCCTCCCACAGAACGATTGGTCCTCATGTCAAAATCAGAATATTCAATATGTCCCTATAGGCCTGCTAATTGAAAATGCATTTGAAAAGACCCATTATGAGAATAGAAACTATAATAGATCTTAAAACTTGGAAGTGAGATTTTTTATAATTTTGTATCCTAAACATATATTTTGCATATCCATATGAAATTCATATCATCATTAGCGTGGAATAACTCAAACCATTCAAAAATAAATGGCATATCGCATAATAAAAGCATGTTTCATACACAATGTTTAGGAATAAAGAACAATCCCCTTTAAACCTTAAATATTGTATTATCAAAACACAAAAGTATAAAATATCAAAAATACAAAAATACAAAAGATAAAAGATAAAAATAATCTCGAGAACATACAAAGGAAGAGTCACCGTCACCCTCCTAGTCATCAGAATCAAAAATAATCACCCGCGTCGCGGCATCCTCCCTGATACTGGACCTCACCGAGGAGCTATGGGAGATATAGTTACTCGAGATCAAGGGCGCACTCTCTAAGAAGACTTAGGGACATACACCACATAAATACCATAATCACTACAAGGAAAGGGGCCTGAAACATCCTCGATCATCGGGCGGACTTGACCCAAGTTCCTTATAGTCCTATAGATTTAGTCCAAGTATGACCCCATCATCTGGGCATCTTCTTTAATACCACCTAAGGGATGGTAAAACCTTACAATAAAAGGTCAATGCATAACAATTTGACCTTGAGAAAATAAAGACAATAAAAAAGATATAAATCAAATAAAATCCATCACATACCTCAAATCCCTCAGGGTAGGAGAACTAAGAATGAAAGGGAGGAACTGGAGCTTCATATGGCATGCCATCAACCCCGACGAACTGGATGGATAGGTTGAGGACTCGAACCATCAATGATGGATCTGAGGACCGATTTGATGTTACGATATCTCCCATAGTAGGTGACTCAAAAGAAGGAACAAAAGTAGTAGCTGGAGAAGCCTCCCTCGAACCCTGGTCCTCTATAACCTTTAGTACGACACACATCAACCTATTTATAATAAAGTTAGCATACGGGAAAGTGTAGTCAAAGTGGGTGGTCTACATCGGGAATCCTTGAGTATGTACCTCTAGATCATTCGGAGAAGTCAAATGTGGCTCCCTCATCTCGAAGGGAGGCACCACTATGGAAACAAAATGGTCTTAGAAGGGCCATTAACGGACTACCCTATCTCCCAAGTATAAGGATTTAGGTTCATCAACGTAGAGGAGCAGATGAGAATTGGTCTGAGTAGCGGTCCTATTCTTGATCCAGTACCTACGGGACATAGCCCATGGAAAGAAGATAATCTGCAGCTCAATTAAGAATAACGAGGAAATAAAAAAACGTATATAAATCTGAAAAGATAAAAAAGTTAATATGTACCTTATCTGTGGTCAACCCCCTAAGAAAGGTGTGTATCTCTCCTTAAGAATACACCTGAAATATCTCTCCCCCATTGTCCTTCTTCCATCTCCTCTTATGGGGCCAACAATCCTCCTCCTGTGCTCTAAAAGATTCCCAATAAATACTGAAAACCTTGGAGGCCCATAACTATGTGAAGGTACAATGAAGAATATCAGTAACATAATGATAAGAAATGTAAATAAAAATAAAAGACGAAAAGACAAAAACGGTGTACCTCCCAAACCACTAAGTAATCGATAGGACTCTTGACCACCTATCTAGAAAAGGCACTCATGCTGTCATAAATAAACCCCAAATCAGAAGTTCACAAGTCATACAAATGGATACAAATAACGTATTGAAGAGGGAAAAGCAAACCCTCGTGAGCTAAGTCACCATGGGATGAGTATATGGCATGTCCAAGCATGAATAGTAGGAAGGTTCGTGTGAACTCATAGACCCGAGCCTTATATGTCCTAATCCTCCAGCTTGTATGCATGTGGGCATTGAGAGAAGTGAGTACAAATTCCATACCTAAGAGAATAGAGAGGATAAATCTTATACTCACACGAATAACATCCACTAGTAGTCGGATATGGTGGGGAATCATCGTCGGAAATGGACTAAAAGTTAGACCAGCCAAAACATACAAATTTAGTAAGCTTAGTGTCATCTCACCCATTAGGAGGTGGAAGGTATAAGTCATGTACCACCACATCTCTGCTAGCAACTAGGACATAGAATTACTGCAAATCACCACCAGAGAAACTTGGAAAGGGATAAAGCCCAAACCCTGTACTCTATCTCTAATAATGGTAGGAAAATGCTCGTTAATCCATAAAGTCAAACACCCTCTTAAGGAAAACCTTAAGCCGAAAGTGGGTGACACATCCTCCTGAAGTTGCCTTATAGATATGTGCACAATAATGACAATAAATAAAATAAAATTTTCCACTATAGTACAAGAATAAAGACATAAGATAAATAAACTGGATGAAAAAATAATAACTAATGCATACCTGAACATTGCGCACAATGGTAGAGAGGTGAATGGTAGGCTCTTGCAGTAGGATAGGCTAATTCTCATGTCAAGGAATATGATGGTGCATACCTAAATCCCTCACCACCTTCTTCATGGGAATAATCATATTCGATGAGTCATCGGTATCCCTAGTGTCACACCCCCAAACCCAATATCCATACTAATCAATTTTTATTGGAATAATTAGATCATAATCTTGAGCCCATTGGAAATATGATTCATTCATCAATATTTTCCTACATAATGTGCATAATGAACATAATATTATTCTTATATCATAAAATTCAATATCAGAGTAATAATTAAGGGAACATACAATACCATGATTAACTATGATCAACTCAATCCATACTAAATCAATATATACAATGTGTGAGTATATTAAAATCTTCAGTGTGACAACGATAAAATCCCATTTTTAAGCCCCAGCTCTCTCCAACGGTGCAACTCTCAAAGCTACCGGTCATATGGTATCCTAGCTGGCAGCGTATGACCTGAAATTATTAAAATATAAACTGTAAGCATTAAGCTTAGTGAGGTACTCCTTCCCTGCAATAGAATAACAATTCTATATCGAATATGTAGATATAAAATCCGAACAATCCTACCCATTGGCAATAACAAATCATGGATCATAAGATCCAAATAATTCTGCCCATTGGCAATAACAAATCCTGGATCAGAAGATCCAAACAATTCTTCCCATTGGCAATAACAAATTCTGGAACATTAGTTCTAACAAATCATTGGATCTTTGTCCAATTCCAATCCTGGATCATAAGACCCAAACAAATCCTGGATATTTTAGTATCCAAACAAATCCTGAATACCGAAGTATTCAAACCAATCCTGGATCATGAGACCCAAACAAATCCTGTATATTTTAATATCCAAACAAATCCTGAATACCGAAGTATTCAAACAAATCCTGGATCATGAGACCCAAACAAATCCTGGATATTTTAATATCCAAACAAATCCTGAAACAAATCATAAGTACACTCACCTTGACAGTTTAACTGGATTTTTCCTTGCCTTTATCCGGTACTTGTTCAATCATCTCTTCTTCCCTTTCTATCATTATTACAATATTAGTATCATCATAAGAGTATTAATAGTCCAAATAATAACTTCAATCATAACTCTATCCATAAGCATCATATTATTCAATTCAAATAATTCATTATAAATGAAGTCCCATCTAGACTCAAGTTCTGATATCTAACATATTCAAATTACAGCCCAAATCTTCTTTAATTCTTCTTGGTAATCCAATCCTTATCATATCATGTTCCCAACACAAAAGACGGAACATAATTCTGAGTTTCCTAGAGCAAGATATGCCTATTTCTTTTCCACATAACAAATCTGCCCTATAGGCTCTTTTATCGTTCATTCAATTTCCAAGAATTTTCATAATTTTTCTACATCATAAATTTCTATGATATTTTACCCAACATCAGTAAACATATTTATCAATACATAATTAAAGTTTCATAATTTTTAAGGTTCGTTTGCTATGTCATACAAAATATTGAACACATGGCAGGCATACTTTCACCCTTAGGGCAGATTTCATACCCGAACTTCAAACTCTCACCAAAGACACATTTATTGGTATTTTAACATTATTTTCGTATATGTAATACACATATGAGTCCAGGTAAATATCCAATTGGAATAAATCAATTCCAGTAAGTATAGAGAAAGATATAGAAGTTTGAATAAACAAGGTTCCTAAACAAAACAATCTCAAGGGTTTACACATTCAAGTTTACTTAAACTTGCATCTATGCATAAGTACATATCAAGACATGGAATTTCAGTAAACAAATGATTATTTCAATCATTTAAATAAGTAATACAAAGAAATAAACAAGATTTATGGATGGAAATACCTTAGGGGCTTTTACATAATTTCTACGGATTTTTCTCCATTTTTCTCTTCACTTTTTCTTCCTAACTTCCTAATTCTCTTTCTTTAAGCTTAAAATCTCTCATGGATGAATTTGGATGAATAAGGAGATAGTTCTAAGGGTTTGAAGTCGTCCAAAGCCAACCTCCACCTCCAACCAATCAATTCACTTAAATGAATGGATAGATTTACCCTTTGTTAGTAGTTTCGGTATAACTTCTTACTCGGACCTCCGTTTCACACACCGTTTTTTGTGTCACAACCCTAACTCACATGTCTACAAATATCTAGCTTTCACCCCAAGTCAATTATTATTTTATAAAGTTAAAACTAGCCTTAAAACATGAGCATTCCTACCGAAAACTTCAAAATCTCACATTCGTAACTAATTCATTTTTCATGCTTTATGAAGCTAGGATTAGACTAAATATAATGACTTAACATTATATATACTAATAACATATTATCCATATCACATAGTCTAATCATGATTTAAACATAATTTATCGTAATTATATTCGAGTTGTCACACCTAGCCTCTGGATGAGGCGTAACATTAAAGATATTTTCGAGAAGGATCTCCCATAACTCCCTAACCTCTCTCTCAGCCATAACAAGCGACTCTAAGAGAGAAACTAAAAAAAACTCACAAAACTCTCGAAGGTAGAGAAAATCAGAGAACTAGTGAAGCTAGAGGGAGAGCGAAGGGTGATAAATAAGGAAAAGTGCTTAAATACTCATTTAAATAAGAGGGCCAATCGCCTAATCGCGCACTTGCTTTATCGGTCAAATATGTCAAGCACTTGCCAAATCGATCCTACCCCCTGAATTTATCAAAAATCCCCTTTTAAATAAAATTCTCAAAATAAAAATTCAAAAATCCTTATAAAAAATCAAAAATACATTATCCCTTTCAAAAATAAAAAATATCTTTTAAAATGAAAATGAAAATCAAAATTGAAATTTAAAGATTTATTACTCCTTCAATAAAATTTAAAGATTTATCCATGTCATCTCTTATTGGAAGCTCCGTCGAAGAACATCTTCCACCTCAGATCCTCCTGAGAGGTGAAGATAATGTCTTCGTCGGGGAATTAAGAGATCCAAATATCGGGTCCTTATATGGGATAATCGACAAGGTAGTCGGAGATGGATCTCCCCTCCATATTTTTTATGTGACGTACACAATGTCGAACTCGGCTAACAACATCAACCAGTAGGACATTCGACTTGACAGAGTGGATTTGTCTAGCAGGTATTTTATGGGATCCATGCGGAATACTAGTCTGATAGGAATAGTAAGCATGTAGTCCCACAATTTCTGCGTGACCCAGACCAAGGCGACACATGCTTTCTTCAAAGTGGTGTAGTTGACTTCGTACCAGACTAGTTTTTGACTAGTGTAGTAGATGGATCTTTTATTGTGGGATTCTTTAATGTATTGGGATAGCAAAGCCCCTACTGAGGTATCAGTGACAATCAAGTATAGGAGGAGGGGGAGACCTGGCTACAGAGGCATGAGCCTTAGAGGTCGGGTGAGGTATCGCTTGATTTGGTCAAAGGCTTCTTGGCATGCCTCATTACAAACTTTGGTTGAATTCTTTTGTAGAATTTTAAAAATAGGTTCGCAGATAGAGGTCAGTAAGCTGATGAATCGACTAATGTACTGTAGAACCCAGGAATGTTCAGACTTCTTTCTCTATCTGAGGTGGTGGCATCTCAAATAGGGCTTTCAGTTTGCCAGGGTCCACTTCAATTCTTTTCTTATTGACATGAACCCAAGGAGTTTTCTTTTACTGATGCCAAAAACTCACTTCTATGGGTTAAGTCGCATCTGAAACTGTCACAGTCGTTCAAAGAACTCCTCAGGGAGGGAATGTGACCTTCTTGAGTGTTGGACTTGATGATTATGTTGTTAATATAAACTTCAACTTCTTTATGAATACGGTCGTGTAGGATGGTTGTGGCAACCCTTTAGTAGGTAGCCCCGACATTTTTGAGTTGAATGGCATGACGGGGTAGCAAAAGTCCCCCATGGGGTGATAAAGCAATTTTCTCTTAGTGGTCAGGGTGCATTTTGATCTGGTTGTAGCCGATAAATCCGTTGACAAATGATTTGAGGGTGTGGCTAGACGTGTTATCCATGATCGTGTCGATGTTTGGTAATGGGTAATCATCTTTCAGGGATGATTTGTTCAAATCTCGATAGTCGATGCACATGTTGATTTTTTTCTCCTGACTTTGACATGAGACAATGTTTACAAGCCATGTAGGGTATTCGACCACGCGAATGAAACCCATATTTAGCTTTTTAACTTCCTCTTCTTTGACCTTGACAGACCATTCTATTCGGAGCTTTCTCAATTTTTACTTGACCTATTTGCATTCTGGGAACATCGAGATCTCGTGCTGAGCTATTTTCGGGTCAATATCATGCATGTCATCGTAGGACCACGCGAAAATATCTACGAAATCTTTTAGCAGCTCTTCAAATTGATCCCATCATGCTTATTAAGGGTGGAATATATCCTAATCTCACACAGATGGATACTAGAACCGAGGTTAATAACAACAGTTTCATCATCATTAGTTTGAACGCGGTTATGTTGTTTACTATTTTTATTTTCGAGATCAGTTAAGAATTGTTCATTTACAAAATCATCATCATTAAGAGTTTGATTAGAATCAACTCAATTAATATAAGGCATAACAGGATACTCAAAATCTTCATTTATTACATTTTTAAGGAAAACATCATTGAGAACCTTGTTAAAAGCGACCTCAGTTACATTTACATTAGGAAAAGGTGAAACATAAAAAGGTGTAGAGATTTCTTGGATGGGATAAATAATAGGGTTTGACTAAGCTTGAGCAGGCTGGACTGGGATGGCATGCTAGTTTAGGAGAGGTATATTAGCAGTTATGATTTGAGCAGACGGGTCCGATGGCTCAATATCTTGGTGGATTATGCAGAGACTCAACTCTAGTACCTGTAGGTGAAAGGATTCCTCGGAGTCGCTTCCCTCAGAGTTCTCAATGATTGCTATGGTTTTCTCAGTAAGAAGTACCACCTTATATTTCCAGTCTTTGCCCCAAATGTTATTGCCTTAAAATAGGATCTCCAGTCTCAATTTCATCTTCTTATTAGTGGGGTAATACCACGGTTCAGAGAATCAACAAAAGAGGAAGTTTTCACCCTCCTTGATAAATCTTTCATTCAGATAGTCCCCCTAAATAGTCTTTTCATCCTTTAAGCTTCTTTTTAATTATGGTTAACGGAGTGCCTTAAGTTCATCTGGTGAAGGTTTGTAGCCCATGCCATATGGGGGAAAGGATTAATTCAGGACTATGGGCTCAAGGATTCCTTGCTGGCATTATCCTAGCCCCATTATGGGCATGAAGAGCATGTTCTTGAACATTTGAATTACATTGACATTATTGTGAGGGTTGTGCTCTGAATAAACTCGATCTTTGAAGTTGTCCCCTGCTGGAACTAGGAGTGGATCTATTCTGAAGTCGTAAAGGAGCATGTCACTGGTACCGCTGCTGAATTTCCAATACTAGATTGCTAGTGCTAGCACTATCTGATCTGTCATCATCCCCCAGGATGGTGATGACTTGTCCTTTGGCAAAGAACTTTAGTTTTTGATGGAGTGAAGAGGATACTCTATGGATGTTGTGGAGCCATGGGTGGCCAAGGAGTAGGTTGAAGCAGGAAGGTATATCGATGACTTGGAATTTCGTCAAAGGGTTGATAGGGCCATTCCCTAGTGTGAGTTTTATGGAACCCATCAATTCATGACCAGTGTTGTCTAGGCCATCCCCTGGTGTGAGTTTTATGGAACCCATCACTTCTTGATGAGTGTTGTTGCAAGCATGCACGATGACGGATGTGGGAGTGAGATTACTGACTTTAAATCCCAAGAAGTTGTAAATTTTGAGAAAGACAGTGATAGTGGGACTGTCTTTCTCAAAACTTCGACAGAGATGTTAAGGGCATAGTTCTGGTCAAGGTCGAACTTCGGGGTTTCTTTTTCGAAAAAAAAGGATTCTAGTAGAGTTTAAGGATCTAACCACATTCACGGCTTCTTTGGGAGTGGTAGTGAGAGACACTGTGGGTCCTGTGAGGAGATTTATCAAGGCATTTCAGTGTAGCTGAGAGGACATGAAGAGTCCCCATAAGGTTATGTTGGCTTTTGGTTTTTTTGAGCTGATCGAGAACTTTGCTTTCTTTAGTGGTCAATTCTGGCATTGGGAGCTCTTCAACAACTCCTTTTCCATTGTCTGCTCCTGCTGAATGGGGACTTGGGTCTTTGTAATATCGCCCTAATATAGTCATGTGGTTGATAGAGGTGGGAAAGAATAAGAACCTCGTGGCCTTGTCTACTTCATACTGAATGGACGCTTTATTGATTTCCCCTAACAAATCTTTAAATGAGATCATTTTGCACAAGCTAGCAATTGAACTAGCCTCTTTGTGATTTAGTTCATCATCTGAGCTATCAAAGCCATCCCCCATTCGGTGACAATGATATCCTTGTGTAAAATTAATCAATGCACTCTACAACCTTTACGACATCATCATATAGATCTTCCCATTCAGCGGGGAAATGCAGAAGTGAAGGGACTAGCCGTCCTTAAAGTTTTAAGGCCACAAGCAAGTCAGATTTGCTGCATATTTCTCTTTTTTGGCGAAAAACATGTTGAACATGATTTGTACAACATCATTTAGACTAATTTCCTCAACGGTTACCGCCCACTCGTCTAATTCTCGAGCTTCAATGAACATGCCACTGAACCTCTGGTAGTCGATATTCATCCTTGTGGGCAATTTCAGCCTGAACCTTTAGAGTTGGTCTAACACATTAGGCAGTTCCATGCCTCCTCCCTCTGATTATGTGCGGATGCCAATACAGGCTCACATAAGGAGCGATAGATCTTGGTTAGAAAAGCTTATGGGCTGCAGGAGAAATGATGGGTAAATCTTGAGAGGTTTGGGTGAGATCAAGGACGTACTGGGTATCTTGACATGCATAATTTTCTTAGAAGACTTAGGTTTAGGATTGCCAGCCTTGGTACTACACGGAGCTAGGATAGTCATCATATCTGATTGAACATTCGATGCTTGAACGAAATTCTCCATAGATAGCTTGCACAGGTAGATCCCAAATTTGGTTGAAGTAGCAAAGGAAGCAGTGGATCTTTGTTGTGGTTTGATAGAAGATCGAAGCCAATAGGGAGCCATGCCTAAGCCGAGTATGCGATCGGCCTGAGAGGGAAAATGATTTGGATTTATTTTTAGAAGGAAGAGGGAGTATTTTTGGGAGTGCTCTTGTCTCGTGGATGAGCAATAAGCCAAACTCTATATCTTTGTCCACGACGGAGGCTGAGTATATAGCAGCCAAGAGTTATTTCACGCAACTCTTATGGATGAAGCAAATGTTGGAGGCTTACGACATTTCACATGTCACGATGACTATTTCTTATGATAATACGAGTGCTACACACATCTATCGTAATCTAGTCCATCATTCACGCACAAATCACATTAGGATATGCGAGCATGTTATTCGAGACCTAGTTGAGGAGAAGGTTGTGTCCTTGATCTTTATGATCACCGTTCGTTAGGAAACCTTTAAATGCACTTCGATTTGATAATCTTAGGAAATCTTTAGGCATTTGCACCGTTAACTGAGATTGGAAATGTTATCTAGTATAGCATGATTTTCATGATTATTTGCATTTGTTTCTATTGCTAGATTGTATTACCATTGTATTATCATTGTATTTATATTTTTCATTTTGATATATTTTCAAAAAATCCAAAAAGAGTTTTGTTTTGAAAATATAAAAAGATTTTTGATTTCTTTCAAGCAAAAAAATGAAAAATGAAAAATGAAAAATGAAAAATGAAAAATGAAAAATGAAAAAAGATTTTATTTTTGATAAATATCTGAAAAAAATTCGAAGAGAGTTTTGTATTTTTTTACACCTTATGTGGATGAACATTAAAGATGCCCGAGTCACCCATTCATTCCATATCCATGTGACTATTTTGTAGTATTTTGATACATGGAATCATTTCATTTATGTGCTTTATAATGTGTGGTCATTATAATGTGATTTGATGACAACTTGTTACATGTTTGACTCCTTATCTCCTTTAATACACGTGAGCACTTACCTGTCACATGTTGATAAAGTGTTTTCATCTCATTTTTGCTTTAAATTCAAACCAAATGTGAAAATGAGATAATAAAAAGTTGTGCATGTAAGATCCATTGCTCGGATATAAAAAAAATCATTTTTTCGATAAAATTATTGTATATTAAGCATGAAAAGCCACCATTCATAAACAAACGAGCCTAAAAAATTATTGTATATTAAGCATGAAAATGCTCGGATATAAAATTATCATTTTTTGGACAAAGTCTTTACATGAAAAGCCACCATTCATAAACAAACGAGCCTAAAAAATTATTGTATATTAAGCATGAAAATGCTCGGATATAAAATTATCATTTTTTCGACAAAGTCTTTACATGAAAAGCCACCATTCATAAACAAAAGAGCCTAAAAAAATTAAAGGCACATAAAAGCAGAAGTGTCAGGCCATTTGCTTGAACATTGATGCTTCGCTACAAGTGAACATTAATTTCTTCAAAATAATTGAGTGTATAATTACAATAAGTTAGATTTATAGGGAGTTAAGTCAAAGATCAACGGGTTTGCACAGACCATGAAAATCTCAAAAAAATGTTACATAGTTTTGGGTGTCATTGGTGTGAAAATCACTTACGATTTTAGTTAGTTGATTACGGTTAAGTCAATTTCACATGAATTCATCATTTTTACACCTAAGGTAGACTTTGAGATCATTCATTAGTGGTGCATCAATCCTTCATGCACATGTATGATATTTGTCTATGCTGATTAACCTATGGAATATGTTCACACCCCTACATTCCGTTTTCATGATTCAGGTGTTTTTGTGTTTCTCCATGGTATGTTGTATTTGTAAAAATTTATATTTAAAAGTTTTAAAAATTTTCAAAAATAGTTTGTGGAGCGTTTGAGATTATCATTGCATGATTCATCATTCACATATTTTTGTGATGATATCTTATTCTTATTGGTGTCTTTCTCTATATTTCATGATTGCTTCTACTCCTTTGTTTATTTACATGCTTTTATTTGTATATTTTAAACTCAATGCATGACGAGTATTGTTCTTGTTTCATGTGTGCAGGTTCCCTTGGCCATTGATTAGAAGATTAGAAGATCAATCGAAAAATAAGAAGAATATGGAGATTGATGATAGTATGTCTGCATACCAATCCATTTTGTAGGGTTTGGGATGGTATTAGGATATTTTTTTTGTCTCAGGGGATTTTTAATGTAATTTGGATTTCGGTTTTATTTTTGTACCGGAATAGTCAAAGGAGGAGATTTGTAAGAGAAAATTTTATGTCATTACTCATAGCATAAACTTACATGTATGTTTGGCATATCCCATTACAATTCGACTCAAGATTTCACGAAGAACCGAATCTCCAGCATCTCTTAGTTCAAGATGATCTCCATATTATGAAGGTATAAATAATTTAGGAGTTCGAATTTATTTTCGTTTACATTGGGAGATGTAATTCTTATAAAAGTTGAGGCATTTTTTTATATTTAAAACTTTCAAAGTTTGTTGACCTCGTTCAAATGAGAAGGCATTCTTGTTCGAACGAGATGTCAAAATCATTCGAAATATTGTTTGATCTCTACATATAACGTGCATCTAACAGGGGCATACTGTTTTCCATCGTTTGAAGCTCGTTTAAGAAGCTTGTTTAAATGAGATATCGCTGTCGTTCGAACGAACTTCTTTCATTCTGACGAGATGTTATTCTTATTTGAACGAGCCTTATTTTTGTTTGAACGAGTGATTGCGGCTCGAATTTTGAGCCTGTCATATAAATACCTGTTTCGATAGGATTTTAATAGAGATTTCTGATAAAACGATTTTTGCATACCTATTTCAAAAATTCCTAATTACTTTTGCGCCTAAAAACCTTTTGATTCACAAAATCATAATTCCCAATATACTTGTGAATTTAATTGAAATCTTACATAGTTTCATATTGGATATAACATCGTAGAGAGATCATCTTCACTGTTGAGTTTGGGAACTGTGGAGGGGATCATTGCTGAAGGAAGACAAAGGCTGATCGATGGATACTGAGGGTGGACCTCCACCTATGGACTGCTCTGGAGTTGAGAGTAATTTTATTTAGATAAGTTTTGTAAGTAAGTTATCTTGTAAAACCGTCTAAAGTGCTGAAAAAGGTTTTTCCCTTTTTAGGGATTTTTCTTCATATTTGTTTGCTCTTTCATGCGTAGTTAATTTTCTGTGCTTGGAATGATAATTACATGCAAACCTAAATTAATCAGATTAAAATTTGGTAATAATTTTGATTTGTGTTTGGTGAACATTAAATTATATAAATTATTCCATTAAGATGGTAAGTGCACTCTCAGTACTTTCCAATGATGAGGTCGTGGACTTTTTTTTTTATTATGGGATTTAGGCCCAAGGGAGTGCCGATCGGTGTAGCCCCTGGCCTGCCTATTAGCATAAGGCCTGCCTTACTGGGCAAGGAAAAGTACACCCTGTCGATAACCAGTGTGTCTGGGATGCCTATGGGTAGTCCAGAATGGATTTTTTTAAAAATGGGCATAAAATGCAAACCATAAGTCCGAATGGAAAGGGAATTTAGAGCCCTTCAAGAATCCATTGAGCCACTCCCGGGTCCAGGAGTTAAGCGAAGTCAAACGGGCCTCGAAAATGCTCGATGACCTCTAGACGGGAGGTTTTCAAAGGAAAATAAACTGTTTGTTCCAATCGTGAGGAAGATTCATGCACAACACGGGCCGTTGGAAAGAGAATTTAGTGCCCTTCGAGATTTCATTGAGCTTTACTCAGTTTGGAGAGTTGACTAAGGTCAAAAGGGGCCAAAAGTGCCCGATGGCCCTTCGAAGTATAACGAATCGTTTATTCGAACTAAGAGGACAATTTTCACTTGGCATGGACTATTGGAAAGATGATTCATAACCCTTAGAGGTTTCATTGAGCTTTGCTTAGGTTGGAGAGTTTATCGAAGTCAAATGGAGCTATAGAGCACCCAATGGACTTCAGATCAATGCTCGGAGTAAAACGGATTGTTCATGTGAACTGTGAGGTCGATTCATACATGGGATGGACCGTTGGAAAGGGAATTGAGAGACCTTAAAGGATTCATTTAGCTTCACTTAGGTTAGAGAGTTAAACGGAGTCAAATGGGGCTTGAAAGTGCTCGATGGCATCCAAACCAGTACTCAGAGTGAAACGGATCGTTCGTGTGGACCGTGAGGCTGATTTGCGCAAGGGACGAATCATTGGAAAGGGGATTCAGATCCCTTCAAGGCTTCATTGATATTTTCTTAGTTTAGAGATTTAATCAGAGCTAAAAGGGGCTCAAGAGAGACCGGTGGCCTCCAGATCAGTACTCAGAATGTGACCTAGGGTTATGGTGAGTGGAGGAGCGTTAGGAAAATAAGGAGGTACTTAGGGAGTCCTAGATGGGATGTCTATACTTTTATTCCAAATATTGAATAATTTGAGGATTAAGTTTAATAACATGAAAGAAATAAATTAGCAATTGGATATGAAAATTATTAAATTTATCATAAGAAATTAGGGCAAGAGGCACAAGAAAGAGAGAAGGATGAAAGTAAGATTTTTTTTCTTCAAAATAAATAAATATACACATGGCTCATAATGAATAAATAAACATTGAGTTGAATTATCACACATCCCCAACTTAAATCACACATTGTACTAAACGTAATTAAAGAGATTTTGAAAAAGATAGGGATAGATATAAATTGCCCAAATTTGAAGCGATCCCTGAACATAAGAAAAATAAAAGATATATACTAGAAAACACGTTAAGCTAGAGAAATTATGACATAAGTCACAATAATACTGAGGGGAGAAATTATAATACTAGATTAATTGATGTTGAATAAATATTTATACAAATGTTTCCAGTTCAAACACATCAAAATCTAATAGAACAATTACAATTACATTATCATCCCAAATCCATAATCCCGCAAAAGAAACTTAACAAGAAAAATGTAGTTTCTTTTGATAATCATCCATAAATAAAGAAAACAATACAAAAACTCCACAAAGTAGAGTATGCCTAAAAATCGAAACCACCAAAGGGTCCCAGAGATCATAAGAGTTTCTGAAATACGTCGACATCGATGTGTTTGTCCCCTGTTGCTGCATATAAAGGTCCCTCATCATACTCCATATCATTAAAAACTCTTGTCGCTTCTCAGCACGGTCCCTGTCAAGGTGGGACTCCAGTGTAGGTCACCTCATTTGAGTCCCATCTCTGATCCTGAATAGCCTCGAACACCGTTAGGCAAACGTCGGTGAACAAGGGAGTCATATCCTACATTGGTATCTGCTCAGCCCTTCTTGTCGCTTCTTCCTCCTCCGATTGATATTTTCTTTGACTAGAGACTTTTTGGGCTTTAAAATTCTATCGAGCAAGTACTCGGGGCATTTGGTGGTGAGACATACCTGAGTAATCACCCAGAGCAAAGGAATGGAAAAATTCCAAGCTCTCTCCTTTTCCGTAATATATATTAGGTCCAGGTAGTAGTCGAGTAGAGTGATATCACCTGAATTATTTAGTAAAGCATAAAGAAATGCAACATGCTTGTGACGAACCTCTGATCGGTTATTTATCACCATTAAACAATGCACATTGATGTAGTGCAATAGCTTCGACAGCTCTTGTATACATGTTGATTTAAACATCTTTATCGTTAACACTTCGCTAGGTGTTAACTACTCAATGAGGGTGTCTAGGTCAAAAGTTAACTCATCGGTCAGGATAACAAACTCAGCGGGATCCTGCAATATTGCCCATCCAGCGGGCTAAATCCTTTCTTTAAAAAGTAATCCTCACCCCTTCATATACTCCTCATAACAAAAATTCTTCCTTTTAATCTAAATCAAGGAGGCAAAGAATTGGTGCACCAAGTCTTCATTGATCTCATCACTGGGCAAGGAATGCATCCAAATTATAATGGTATATAAGGGATAGTGCCTCATGCAGGATTTCCTCGATCACCCAAGAATAATTGATAGCAATTGGGTGCTTGTGTAACCCGTGCCTAATATTTGTACCTTATTCCTTGTAATTTGTATGCCTTTGGGCGATGAATTGAATATTATGGAAAGATTATCTGCCTTGATTTATCCTTGAGCCTTTTATGCGAACAAAATGGTAAAGTTGGTGCATCTTGGAACTTTAGAGTTTTTAGGTGCTTTCAAGTCAAATCCTTAAATTCTCCACTTCAAATCCAAGGTAAGGTTTTCCTGTCCTAGTTTTCAAGATTAAAATCTATGGATATATACAGGATGCATGCTAGAATATGATTTAATGTTAAAAGGGAGATATTTTCTAGTATGTTTATTTAAGATTTTCTTACAAAAATGAAGTTTTTGAAAACAGGACGTAAATAGAATTTTGAAGAACAAATGGTATTTTTAATCTTGAAATATGAGGAATAGACAAAAAGTGTAATCTCATGTTAGTTACAAGTTTATATTCATATTTAAGGATTTCTAGGCTTGAAATCCTCCCCAAAATATGTCGAATCTTATAGTATATTGGTAGAAGACATCTTAACAAGATATATGAAGTTTGAAATCGGTTTTATGAGAAAATAAGAAAGTTTGGAAAATCAGCCCTTAAATGTGTTATAGATGTTGATAAGAATGAAGAAAAATAATGTTTAAAAGTACATATGATGTTAGGGCCAAAATGGACATTTTTGTTAAGATGGCCTTCAAATGATTAAATGTATTTCTCATATGGTTTGAGAATAAAATGATGAAATGTAGTTTTTGGACATAGAATCATAAAAGACGGTTTTTAAATATAAAGTGAAGATTTATGATGACATAATGAAGTAAGTATATTCTTCACAAGGTTTAGATAAATAAAGAGTACAATGATAGTTTTGGTAAAAGTGAGGATCCTAGTGGCCGGACCTCCTCATTAGACCTTATCGGTCAGTTTTTATGAAAAACGAATGAAGTAGATAAAATGGCATGTGAATGGTGTGGAATGGTGAAACGAACCGTAAAAATGATAAAAACGAAGAAAATGAAGAAATAACATGGGCATTGGTAAATTTTTTAATACATTTAATATGGAATCGGATGAGATCGAAAAATAATTAAGAAGGGCCCGAAGCCCTGGGTTGAAAGACTCAAAATTACTGGCCAGAGAATATAGTAGCACAGTCGGCGGTGTGAACCCATTAAAGTATGCGGTTATTGAAGGATTCTGAGAAAACATCATGGAAATGAAAATGAGTTTGGTAGTGACTAAGGAAAAATAAATAATACAATCGTCCAGTGCCAAAGTCACCGAATGGGTAAGTCGCCAATCCCTAAAACTGACTACGTAATGTACTTTATCTGCTGTGTTACGGGCGGGCATTTTACCAGAGATTTCTAATCTACCCTTATGTGATTCCTGTTGAAGCATATACTAGGGAGTGGGTGCAGGGCGGACGATTTTAAATCAGACTCCCCATTCATTAGATAGAGAAGATCGCTAAGATTTCGTGATCTGTTACCGAACTTATTCTAATTCTAAGAGCTCGGTATCTATACCGATTCGATTCGAGCTCTCTTATTGAATTTCTCATTCAATGATCATTCTCAATATTATGTCTTGAAGAGGACTCGAACCTCCACACTCTTTAGCACGAGATTTTGAGTCTCACGTGTCTACCATTTCACCACCAAGGCATCTTGAAAGTGAATCGTATTCCATGAATATGATATTTATCTAGTGTGATGTATGTAACATATGACAAAGTGGAGTGTTAAGTGGATACTAAGGAATAAAATAAGGTTAAATAGTCTCTCGACCCGATAAAGGGCGGCATAAAGTGGTTACATGTGAGTATGAGCACATCGCTCGGGTGCATTGCATAGTAGTTACATTAATACTTGCTAAGTTAATAAACATTTTTGGAATGGTAAAAAATACACGTTATATCTATAATATTTTTATAGAAAATGTATAGCTTAGTATTTACCACCCTACTGAGCGTTCGTTCACCCTTTCTTTTTATGCTAAAAACCCCACCTCCAGGTATATCGAGTAGGGACATTGACAAGGACGCCGGTAAGGCCCCTGAGGGAAATAATCGTTGTAAGAAGCTTTGCCATTATATTTTAAAACTTGTCTTTTTGAAACATTGGATTTGGAATATTTTAGACCATTTTTATTCGGGAGTTTGGCCATGTGATGTAATAATACATGGACAATCATGATTTATTTGCTATTTATTAAGCATTAACTAAGAATTTAATCCCTATAAAATGGTGCAACTAAATTATTTTTCTTGGATAATAAAATTGGGCTCTTTCACTCCCCCTTTAACTCTTTGACTCGGTGCGAGTTTACCCGATGGTGATCTGAACTCTGATAGGGGCATTACAAATGGTATCATAGAAATAGGATACTCGGGTATAATGGAGTGTTCTACACTTTTTAGTATGCGTTCTTTATATGTTTTCGTTGTAGTTACCACTTTAGTTAATATTTTAAGTTAATCCATTCTGCTATCACCTTCATTTCGTATCATTGTGTTTTTAAACTCTCCTCTCTTGTGTCGATGACTACACATTGTGGTGGGGTTAGAAGATCGGGGAACAATGAGCTTAGATGCATGGAACAAGCTGTGTGCCAGCTTGCAGACTTCCTCTCGCAATAACATAGGGCCAACTATAGGGGAATGGTTAAGAGAACTACTTCGAATTCCTTTCTAAAGGAGTTCAAGAGGATGCACCCACCCACCTTTAACGGGGCAGTTGGACCAGATGCTACAGAGGAGTGGCTAGATGAGGTCACTCGGGTTATGGAGATTTTTAACATGCTAGCTAGGCGCAAAGTTAAGATAGAGACCTTACAGCTTACAGAGAAGGCATAATGCTGGTGGATCGCCTACTCCGTTACTGTGACAAAGACTATAGACTGAGATAGATTCAGGGTCGTATTCCTAGATTAGTACTTTCCCCAAGAATCTAAAGATGCTAAGAAGGATGAGTTCCTTTATCTAATTCAGGGAAAGCCATCAATGAATTAGTACCCGGTCAAGTTTGAGAGTTTGTGTAAGTATGTGGATGTAGTGCAAAAGGATGAGGCCAAAAAGACACGACTAGTTGTCAAGGGCCTTAACCTCGGTATTCATGGGATCATGACTGGTTTGGATCTGCCAAACTTTATAACTATGGTGAATAAGATCACCAGGTAAAATTTGGAAGCAGAGGATGGCAAAGCCATCAGGGAAAAGCAGAGGGAGCCAACGGGTCCCAGGGTAGTGATAATAAAAAATCCAGGAGCGGAACTCGAGGCTTTTTTATAAAGTTGAATGCCGTTATGGGGGTTGGCTCACCATCCTCCTAGTGTACCAATGATCATAGTCCCATATCCCCTACTGAGAGGACTTGTTTTGAGCGTAAGTCCCCCAATCCCTTCAAAATGGATTGACAATAAAGAGCTTCGGGTAACCAGCAAGGCAGGTAACAAGTTATTAACTATGTACCGGGCATGATTTATTACTATAGGGACCCTACCCAACAACAACAACAACTATTTTCATCTGGGTATCATCAGTCGATGAGGCATAGCGTGGATGATTGACATCCTAGTCAGGGCTAGAGCAGTCGCGGGCCAGGTCAGGTGACTAATGACCAGAGCAATAGGTTTAACCCTGGACGCGCTTATGCCAAGTCACAGTTTGCAGCACTTTTCGGCACGATAGAAGGTATGATTCTATTTTTTACCATATGAGTAAAGGTACTATTTGATTCAGTGCGTCACATTTACTTATCTCAAGCTCTGTAGCATTCAGTTTGGGGTTAGAGGTAGATTAGTTTTACCCTCCTACCTTTAGCATTCGGTTTAGCATTCAGTTTGGGGTTAGAGGTAGATCAGTTTGTGGCCATCCTCGAACCTAAAGGTGGGAAAGGATCATTGGTCCGCTCGTCCCTCTTGGGAGCGCTTCGGCCGACGTCTTTAATGAGGTGAAAAATGTAGAGAGATGGAGTCGCCAGTCTATTTTACTCTAAACAGATAAAAGAAAAGGGAGCCGTCCCAAAGGACAGCATCCAAAGACATACTAATACATATGAAATCAAAATGATTCGAAAAGGGTCTGGAGGCTAAGTTACGAAATGGGAAGGTGTTAGGCACCCATTCCTCCCTTAAGGTCTCTCATGGGTTGTTGCTATTTTCCTTTATTTCCCCGTGATGTGTGTGTATGTGTATACGTAACAGAGATATGAATCATAGGCTTGTATCATGGAAGAGATAAAGCGAGTCATCCATAGGAATATTCCTAAAAATAATATTAGAAAATAGGATTTAGGCGATTATCCTAGCGTCGATCATTATAAAGGAATGATAATGCATGTGGAATAATACGCCACTAAGAACAAATATATGTATATGTAAATATATAGAATCTAAGAGAGTTAAGTTTAAAGAATGTGAAAAAAATAGGAAAATGACTCGAGTCTCAGGTTTTAGCCCGAGATGCCTACGTAGCCTATAGAGGCATCAAAGTCCACGTAGTTCGTATGCAAAATGAGGGGTAGGATTTATCCCATGAATCCAACTGGGAACTTCTCTTATTTGTGTGTGTGTGTGTGTATGTAAGAAAGTGTTTTAGTTGTGAGAAAAGTGTGAGAATTCCCGTTTGGAATTTATGAGCAAATCCTATTTTTTCTTATTTTTTGGGTTTTATTTATATGAAAATAAGAAATGTGTAATAACACTAAATAAAAAATATATTAGGATTTGGGAGATAAGAGAATAAAAGTGCCAAGTAATAAAACAAGTTAATGCGAATTTAAGGGAATTTAAAGAGAGAGTTGAGAAAGTTGGACCTTCTTGAAGATCTTGAGCTTGATCTTGGATATTGGAGAGCAGCCCTTTCACTTGGGTGATGATGGAGGGTACTTAATTCACCAAGTTTGATGAATAAAGTGATGAAAGGTGAAGGTTGGAAAGGGATTTGGATGTAGAAATCACGCTAACTTCGAGATGGGTTTTCTGAGCTTGCTCAGAGTGATGAATATCTAATTTTTATCCTTTTTTGGAATGAGGTTAGGTCCTCCTTTTTATAGGCCTACGACATTGCCGATCGGCATAGCCTTTTTATTGGCAGGGTTCGAAACCTGCCGTTTGGCAGTGTCTTTCAGGTTCCTTTGAAAAATTGGTCATAGAGCATGAACCGTTGATCCAAATCGTATACGGGTTGAACCGTTGGAAAGGTATTTCAGAGACCTTCGAAAGTCCTTTGGACTTATCTCGGGTCCGAGAGTTGACTTTTGGTCAAATTTGGCTAGGAAGCGTTCATCAATCTTTTGGACGAGAAAACTTTGGACGCAAACGGATCGTTCGTTCGCATGGTAAGTCATAATTGCACATGGGGCGAACCGTTAGAAAGGTTAGAAGATGTACTTAGACATTCCAAAGAGTTTGACTTGGTTCGGGGAGTTGACTTTGGTCAACCGGGGCTTGGAAGCATTCAATGACCTTTCAGAGTAAAATGGATCGTTCGTCCGCACTGTATGTCAAAATTGTGCACGGGACGGACCATTGAAAAGGGAATTCAGTTCCCTTTGTAAATTCATTCAGTCTCGGTTGAGCTGAAGAGTTGACTTTGGTCAAACGGAGCCTAGGAGCGTCGGATGACCTCCCGATCGAGTTTCAGGGGAAGCGGGTCGTTCGTCCGCACCGTAAGTCAGAATTACGGACATGATGGACCGTTGGAAATTGAATTCAGTGCCCTTCGAAGATTCATTTAGTCTCATTCAAGCTGAAGAGTTTGAATTTTGGTCAAACAGAGCCTGAGAGTGACCGATGGCCTTTAGGTCAGTACCCGGGGTATGACTTGGGTTTGCAATGGTGAAGGGAGGTGCTAGGAACCTAAGGAGAGGTTAGGGGGTATTAGAATGGGGTGTCTATAAAGCCCCTCGACGGGTGAGTTTGGAACAAATAAAAGCCGTCGAATAGACACCACATGATGCCTTTGAAAGAGGATGATCAGGGGGTCGAGATCAATTCTGAGGACCTAAGAATGAGGATGATCGATTCTGCGGGTCGAAGCCGATTCCGAGGGCTTGAAGATGAGGGTGACTGATTCTGTGGGTCGAAGCCGATTCAGAGGGCTTAAAGGTGCATGCTGGGGATGGTCTTAAAGGAAGCGATGACGAAAGATTTAGGTCAATTCTGAAAACCTACAGCAATGATGGGGGTGACCAATTCTATGGGTCGAAGCCAATTCTGAGGGCTTAGGTTGTGATGACCGATTCTGCGGGTCGAAGCCAATTCTGCGGGCTTAAGGTGAGATGACCAATTCTGTGGGTCGAAGCCAATTCTGCGGGTCGAAATGAATTCTACGGGCTTAAGGTGAGTTGACCAATTCTGCGGGCTTAAGGTGAGATGGCCAATTCTGCAGACTTAAGGTGAGATGGCCAATTCTGTGGGTCGAAGCTAATTCTGTGGGCTTAAGGTGAGATAACCAATTCTGTGAGTCGAAGCCAATTCTATGGGCTTAAGGTGAGGTGACCAATTCTACGGGTCGAAGCCAATTCTGCGGGCTTAAGGTGAGATGACCAATTCTGCGGGTCGAAGCCAATTATGTGGGCTTAAGTTTTAAATGACCAATTATGCGGGTCGAAGCCAATCCTACGGGCTTAAGGTGAGAAGACCAATTCTACGAGTCGAAGCCAATTCTGTGGGCTTAAGTTTGAAATGACTAATTCTGCGGGTCGAAGCCAATTCTGCGAGGGTAAGTTAAAATGATCAATTCTGCGGGCTTAAGGATGAGATGACCAATTTTGTGGGTCGAAGCCAATTCTGTGGGATTAAGGATGAGATGACCAATTCTACGAGATTCAGTATGAGATGACTAATTCTGCGGGTTGAAGCCAATTCTGCGGGCTTAAGGTGAGATGACCAATTCTGCGAGTCGAAGCCAATTCTACGGTCTTAAGGTGAGAAGTTATTGGGGAACTCTGCTGGGAAAATTACCTCATGATTTTGATTTGAGCTGGGGAGCCGATTACTGGGGAAATCCTTGTGTCTTTCGGAGACTTTACCAGGGGAACAACCAATTCGATGTTGGGGAAGCCATTAGGTGGTCCAGGGTTTGAAGGTATTTCTCGGGGAAATTTGAGACCTTTGGGAAATAGGATATGATCCTGAAGTTTTGGATATTTTGGAGGTCTTCTGGGGACATTGTCGGGGAGAGATTTGCTTGGATTTTGAGAGTTTCGCTGGAGAAATAGGGGTTTCGCTTGGGGGAGTGTGAAATTTTCTTGGTGAAAATTTGCTAAATCTTTTTCGGGATTTTTAAGAATTTTTTAGGGTGACCTTTTACCCTTGGGGGACGACTGTTTAGGTTACGAAGTTGACTGGAGTAAATGCGTAGATGAGGCATTTGATGGCGTATGAGTTTGGCCACTCTTAGTATCTCGGGGAGAGGGTGGTTTGACAAATTACCGAGGGGGAGGTGGTGGTGCCACATACGAGGCCCCCTATGTCTATGAGGCGAGAGACGCTGTTGTCGGAGGATGCGATGATCGCGATGATGATTGGCGAGCCCTACCTACTATACACTAATACAGTTGTGCCGTATGATTATATGGACTTTGTGACGAGCTGAATGACGGCGCCCAACATATATGATGCACTACCCTTCCCTCCTGCAGGTTCGAGTCGGCCAGTGGGGTCCTCCCACAGCGGTGGTAGTCCTTCGACATCTACGGCGGTGGCGACTTCGAAAGTTTCCTTTGTGCGGCTGCATACTCCTTCATATAATATCCAACGGGATGATGGAGGGATGGTGTCTATGCTGCATCGTCCTCATGCAATGGACCCAGAGGAGTTAGTCTTGACAGAGAAGGTTCTTCGTCCTGAGGTATATCTTTCTGTTCTTCTCCTTTGTTTTTTTTTTTTATCTTTTTTGCTTGATACCGATTTTGCTTTATCTTGCAACACGTCCGGGTGTCCACCACTTGGCTGAGGGATATTAGGGACTGGATATCTTCGACGACTATCCATATTCGGGACGCAATTCATATTCCTTCTTGCTTGGTGCCGTCTGCCTCATCTGGGGAGGAGTCTGGTTCAGGTAGCGGTGGTGCATCATCTCACCATCGGGGAAAGGGAAAGTGAAAGAGAGAGAATGTGGGTTCGGGCTGAGTCCCGTTTATTTTTTATTTTCCTACAAAATGATGTAACATAGAGAAATATCTATGCAATGCAATGAATTTTTTGATTATCTTTTGTTAATGATGAATGAATGAATGCACATGTGCTTTTTACTTTGCTGCTGAGACCGTAAAAAGAAATATTTTTAGGATTTGAAGGAAAGTTGAAATGAGAATTTATATAAAGCTGGAAAGGGGAATTTTTGAAATTCTTTTGAGAATGTCAATTTATTTTTATTGAGTTTTCTGAATTTGACAAAAGAGGAAAAGGAAAATTTCCAAAAGTAGGGGGTTGCCGATCGGCAAGCACTTTGTCCTGCCTATCGGCAGGCCAGTCCAGTCCAGTCCCATCAATTTAAATCTTTGATTGGTACCCTCCTCAGCCTTAGGTACCTTATGGGGCAAAATTTCCTCCGATTTCTGCAAGGGTTATGTCTTTTGTGGGAGTTTTCAAATATAAAAGAGGGGTAAGAGTGGAGTGTTTTTCTCACACCTTCACATTCTTACTTTCTCGTTCTGTGAGATGGCTCTCCCTGGTAGTGTTGAGTTTGCCAACTACCTCGAGACTTTAGAGGCGACGTGCTCCTATAACGTCGATATGATTCTTACAACATGCGTCGAGTTTCTTTATGGCATAATCGACCCATATAGTGGAATATGCTGATGGCGGCGGTATAATTCTGGTACCCCGAAGACCATGTATTCCGCTTTGTCTTGGAAGAAGTCTGTCCAACTTATGAGGAATTTTTTGCCATGTTGGGGATAAATCTTGGCATTGCTGCGGCTCTGCCTGAGTTTTCTCATCCTCCTCGAGAGTTATTGGTTGAGATTTTTTGTGTTTTGTCCTCGGCGGTCAGATCACTGGTGGCTGGAGGTATGATTTCTCTTTCGGTGGTGTTACGGTCCATGCATTTGTAGGGGGTTGGTGATGCTGGATATGCCGGAGCTGTCGTTCTGGGCTTGGTTTCGAAGTTGTTGCTGGTGACTGGAGAGCTATTGGGAGACCCACAACTTGCAGCTATTACCTCATGGATGTCCTACCGTCGCAATCTTGCGACGGTGATACTGGCGGAGACTTTGAATGGCTTAGATGACTGGCGAGAAGGTAGTTTTGACTTTCTGAGGGGTAGCCCTGTGATGCTGTTCATGTGGTTTTCTGAAAGATTCTTCCTGGTGACTCCTCCGAAATACCCTTTGTCGGTTGTACCTAATTTCTTTTCGCGCCATTTCATCAGTGTTGGCCTGGATATTGAGAGTTGGGAGAACTGGTTCGTGGAGCATGGGGCTTTAAATCTGTACTGGTCAGTACCTTGGTGGGGACAGCTGCTGCCTATTATGGAACCAGGAGAATACCCGTATGTCTGACTGGTTGGTCTCAGAAAGACCTCTCTTACTTCCCTTGGTGGCTTCTGCGCTAATTTAGCTGGGATCAGATCGTGCCACCTCAGACACTAGACTTCCTTCCGGTAGAAGATTTAATAGAGCGTCTGCGCATGCATCTTGGCTCTTTGTGGGAGAGTCAACGTCCATCGACCCGTCCCTCTCAATCTGTTGGGAGAGTTTGGCACATCTATGGGGATTATATGAAGTGGTTATGGAGGAGAGTAGTTAGTAAGATGTTGGTAGTGGAGACTGGCCAAAGGTGGCTTTCCTTATCTGATACCATGGAGGGAGGTGTGGTAGTTTTTCCGAGGCTAGTTCGAGCTTAGCGGTCCTTGGAGCGTCTGCGACACTTCATTCAGGGAGGGGAAGCTTGGGGACCCCAAGATGTAGATGATGATGATGGAGCGGGTTCCTCTGGTAGCTGTGGGTAGGACTCCTGGAGAGTTTATTTTGTACCGGGAAATAAGTTTGGTTTTTTTATTTGGATTTTTAAGAAGGTGTGTGTGGGGGGGGGGGGGGGGGGGGAGGGGAGTTATCCGTTCCTTTATGTAATTGCACTGTAATTTCTTATTATGGAAATAAATAAGTTTTTGATCATCCCGTTGTGACTTTTGATGAAATTTGTATTTTGAGTTATCTATACCGATCGCTAAGACATGCATAATACTTTTGTTCAAATATATGTTAAAGTGAACAGTCATTTTCGGAGATAAGAAAAGAATAGTCACTATAAGAAAAAAGATCATTTATGTCAGTTTAAAAATGAACGTTATGTCAGACAAATGTAAATTGACATAAATAATATTCATTTATGTCAATTTTACTTTGAAAGTAAATTTTTATTTCAATTTAAATAAAATTGACATAAAAAATAAATCATTTATATCATATTTATATATAGATGACACAAATACATATTAGTTATTTTCCCCTTTGGAGTAAAAACTGAGATAAATGAAAAAAAAAGCGGGGCTTTTTTTTTCATTCCCCGCTCCAAAAATTTGGAGCCTCAAATTCCTCAAAATTCCATGTCTACCGCGTCCCTCTCTCTCTCACTCTAGTACGTGCGTCCATCTCTCTCTCTCTCTCGTACGTCTACAACGTCCCTCTCTCTCTCTCTCTCTCTCTCGTAGTCGCACGCCGACTCCCCCTCTCTGGGTCGCACGCCGACTCTCCCTCTCTCTCTCTCTGGCTCGCTCGCGCAACTCTTCCTCATATCTCACAGCACCTCCGGCTCTCTCACGTCTCATCACCTCCGGCGCCGGCGAGATTCAATCAATCAGGTACAAAAAGCCCTAATATGGATTTGCAAGGGTTTGTGTATATGTGTTGTGTATATGCAATTTGTTCTTGATACGTGTGTGTACGATTTCTTGATTTGTGCATGTGATTTGTGTGTATGCGATTTGTTCTTGATTTTTGTATATGTGTATGTAATATTTTTGTTTGAAAACCTAATTGATTTATCTTCCTTTTTATTGTGTCTTTTATCAGACTTTGCAGCTGGGACGCCTTCCCTCTTCTCCTGTTTTCTACCCCGGCCCAGTCTGCCCAGAGAATTTGGGTACGCTGCTTTACCAACTCTTTTTACATTAGTAAATAGTTATGTTTGTGCCAAGCATTGTTCAAGCCTTTATTTGTTTAGATTTGTTACAACTATTAGCAATAATACTCTTTAAAGAATTGTGTCTATTATAAATTCAGTTTATATATTGTCATTTTTAAAAAAAAAATACACATTAAAGAAATAGTTGAGTGTCATTAGTTTTAAGCGTAATTTTATTTTCTTTTCAGTTTATATGTTCAATGTTTAATAATTTTGGTTAATGACTTGTTGCAAAAAATAGTAGGGTCATTCGAAGAAAGTTCCTCGACAATTTTATAATTAATATATAGTCCAAACTTTTTAATTTTGTTCCGAAAGATCCCTCGGAGCATAAAATAGTTACAAACTTTTTTTTATTTTATCCTAAACTTTAAGAAATAATTATCAAAAAAGTAAACAGGGGAGTTTTGCCAAAATTAAAAAATAAGGTGGACTAAATGTAAAATATACTTAGCTCCTAGAGACTAAACATTAATTGTCCCGGTTGACTTAAAATAGTTAAGTTAAATGTAAAATATCTAGTTTTTGACGTAATGTAAAATGTTATGCTTAATGTATAGTATTTAGAGGTTTAGAAATGTAGGGTCAATTCATTTAGTGCTTAGTACTTGAATTTTTGTTAAGATTTTTAGTTCCTAATATGTAATTGTGCAGTATCGCTTTTGTGTCCTTCAATATTCGAGTTTCTTTTGAGTCAGACCTGTCATATTCGGGTTTCTTTCGAGTTGGACTCGTTAATTTTAACATGTTAAATGATGTTTTGCCCGAGTTGTGAAAAAAAAAATTCAGTCTTACAGTTCCGGTCGTCCTGAATTAAAATCCTAGATCCGTCATTATGTGTGTATCATCCTTGATGTTCAGTGTTCTAGATTGCAATTAATTTCAGTGTGTGATGTTTTAGATTGCATTTAATTTCAATGTGTATGTGTGTGTTTGTGTATCAGGGTGGAATTATGAGTTGATTTTTTTTGGATTACCTTGAAATGTTTAAATAACATTTGATTATTAGTTAGTACTTGGTTAAATTTCCCTCATTTGATTCTCATTTGAAACGGGGTTATTGCATGTTTGTGGTAATATATTATTAAATCATGTGGTGTTCTTTATGAAATTCCTGTTTTTTAAAATATGATTAAACAAGTGTTTGTTAATAAGATCATTATATGGATTCTTGAATATTTTTATACACTCAATGACTATTGTGTTTTTTGATCCAGTGTTTTTGTGATTAGACATTTGAACCGATGATTTCATCTTTTTTAACATTTTTAGCAAAGATGAGATAAATGACATACAATTTATGTTAGATTATATAAAAGTGTGATGTATATACCCCTACTCTTTATTGTTTAACAAAGTGTGATATCAATCCAACTACATCCCGTATTGCATTGTAATTGATCATTCATTAAGAATTGCTGTAAATTAATTGATTCATTAATGTGTTTCCATGATTAAAAGAGACATTTGATTTCGGGCAGATGAAACTTATTCGAAAAGTTTACAACGATTTTAGTACCATATGATCGTCAGAGCATTTTCTTTAGCTCCAACTTTATGTTAGTGTTTGCTTGTCTCAATTATTTCAGTATCATAGAGTGCGTTACGATATGTTAGTTTGCTCTTGAAGTTTCATTGTCTTGTTTTAGTATGTATATCATATACTCGCTAATGCCTCACTTGTGTGCTTTTATTAATTTTTAGCATTGCATGTCCCATGCTTATACTATGTGCTTTCATTAATTGCTTCATTATATTATAGGTATATAATCGCTATTGGTTGTTACTGTTATGTATAATATGTATAACAATTGTTGTTATACATATTATATATAACATCATATTATATATAACATTATAGTATAATATGTATGATAATTTTGTGAATTGAAGTTCTTCAATGTTTAAAATTGGTTTTGGTTGTATAGTGTTTGGGTGGTGTGTTAGTGTTCTTGAATTGGTTAGTTATGGTTGATTGAGTCTTATTACTATTAGGTGTTGGTGTCTTTAGTAGTTGTTGTGATAGTTTTAAAGGGATATTATACTTTCTACAATATTTTCTAATGGCGTGAATGTATTATGTTGTATAATATTGCATTATTTTTAACAGTTACATATCTTTTATTGCTTATATCTCACTCGTGGTGGTTTACATACTTAGGCCAGAATGGATAGGTTTTGGATAAGCAAGGACAGATTATCAAAAGAATACATAAAAGGTGTTGATAATTTTCTTAGGGTTGCTCAAAACGCCTCCTTGGATGAGAATTCCATACGATGCCCTTGTAATCAATGTGAGAATAGATTAAAAATGTGTGTTAAAGAAATCAGACAATAGTTGTATAGTTCGGGTATCGATCCGAATTATACTGTATGGAAATGGCATGGAGAGGAGAAACATCGTGAAACACTGCCGGATGTTAATACAGGCGATCCTATCTGTGACGATCTTAATATGGATACCATGGAGGATGTTGAAGAGTTGATTGACATGGTGGAGGCTATAAAAGAAGACTTCGCAGGAAATGCAGAAATTTTTCAGAAGTTGCTTTTAGATGCGGAGAAGCCATTGTATGAAAGATGTAAAAAGTATACAAAGTTATCCGCTATCGTCAAGCTATTTGATCTTAAAGCGAAGAGTTGGATGTCCGATAAATGCTTTTCAAATATGCTGTCAATCATTGCCGACATGCTTTCGGATAATAATGTATTGCCTTCATCCAATAATGAGGCAAAACGTTGCTTATCGGTATTCGGAATGGACTTTCAGAAGATACACGCATTCCCTAATGATTGTATACTCTATAGAAAAGAGTATAAAGAAGCTTTTGAATGCCCCACTTGTGGAACATCCAGGTTCAAACAGAAGAAGAATTTGAAAGAACAAAAAAGGGAAGAGGGGAAACAAGGTGTTCCTGTGAAAGTGTTATGGTACTTTTCACCCATTCTGAGATTCAGAAGGTGGTTTCAATCTAAAGAGACATCTAAGTCTCTGACATGGCATGCTGATGATAGAATTGTTGATGGTTTGTTGCATCACCCAGCAGACTCACCAACTTGGAAATTAGTTGATGAAAAGTGACCCGATTTTGCAGCAGAACCAAGAAATCTTCGATTAGCACTATCATCGGACGGAATTAATCCTCATAGTTCCCTTAGTAGTAGGTACAGTTATTGGCCGGTCATGTTGAACACATATAACTTTGAACCGGAATTGTGTATGAAAAGAAAGTTTATAATATTGACTATGTTGATATCGGGTCCAAAACAACCAGGAAATAATATAGATGTTTATTTGGCTCCGTTAATAGAAGATCTGAATACCTTGTGGCATGAAGGAGTTAAAGCCTATGATGCCTTTCGGCAAGAATCTTTTACTTTGAGGGCAATACTATTATGCACAATTAATGATTTTCCAGCCTATGGATATTTATCTGGAAGTGTTGTTCAAGGCTATAATGCTTGTCCAATATGTAGTGAAAAAACGTATTCCATCAGATTACAACACTGTGGCAAGTGCGTTTATATGGGACATAGGAGATACCTTCCACAAAACCATCCATTTCGAAGCCAAAAAAAGGCTTTTAATGGTGAGTAAGAGTTCCAACCCTCCCCTGAACCTTTAAGCGGCGAACAAATATTGATAAAGTTGGGAGACTTAAGGTTGCATGGGGAAAGAAGGCAAAAAAGGTGAGGGCGGTTAATTTGAAGAAATCATTAAAGCGTAAGAGACCGAGGAGGGTAGCTAATGGGGTTGAAAAAGGCATTCCTAGTAATAATAGGGTTGGAAATTTTTGGAAGAAGAAATCGATATTTTTTGAACTTCCTTATTGGAAGGATTTTCCTATTCGACATAACTTAGATGTCATGCACATTAAAAAGAATGTCTGTGATAGTCATTGGAACCTTGCTTAATAATCCAGGAAAAACAAAAGACGGGGTGAAGTGTCGCCTCGACCTTGAAAAAATGGGCTTAAGAAGTGAGTTAGCACCGCAGGTTAATGAAAAAAGGACATAGCTACCGCTAGCATGTTATACGTTATCGAGAGAGGAAAGAAAAATGTTCTGCCAAACTTTGAATGACTTTAAGGTCCCGAATGGGTACTCTTCTAATTTTAGAAGCCATGTCTCTATGGAAGATTTGAAATTGTATGGCTTGAAGTCTCATGATTACCATATTCTAATGCAACAACTTCTTCCAATTGCAATTCGATCGGTGCTGCCAAAACATGTGAGATATGCTATCATGAGAGTATGTTTTTTCTTCAATGCCCTTTGTGCCAAATTAGTGGACTTACAAAAACTAAAAGAAATTCAGAATGAAATTGTGATCACATCGTGTTTGCTGGAAAAATACTATCCACCATCCTTCTTTAACATTGTGGTGCATTTAATGGTGCATCTTGTGAGGGAGGTCAAACTTTGCGGTCCTGTTCTCTTTCGATGGATGTACCCAATTGAAAGGTTAGGTCAATTTACTTTACTATCATGTATTAATATAAGTAAATAAGTGTATCGATTTAGTTTTCTTTTTAATGTGTTAGGTACATGAAAGTATCAAAGGGTTATGTGAGAAATCGTAATCGCCCAGAAGGTTGTATTGCTCAATGTTACATAGCAGAAGAAGCTATTGAGTTTTGTTTTGAGTTCTTATCGGAATTAGATTCAATTGGAATTCTAGCGAGGAAGGATGATGATAAACCGATAGGAGGTTCGGATGTCGTTGAAGTTGACCGCATGTCCTTGGAGCAGGCACATCTTCATGTGCTACATAACACGAATGATGTTCAACCTTATATAGAGTATGACTTTCCTAACTTCCCATTAATATGAAGTTAGTTCCTCACATACTTATCTCTATATATATTAATAACTAATGTTGCGTTACTCATTAATACCATGTTAGGGAGCATGAACAGTACTTGAAAGAAACCCATCCTCGAAAAGGGAAAAATAAGAAGTGGCTTGAAGAGGAGCACATCCGCACGTTTATCCATTAGTTAAGTAAAAGGGTATGATTTAGGGACATGTTGACTTAACCACCACTTTAATTTTCATTAGATTTTACCCATTTTTTAGTTTTCTTTTAAACAATGCCACTGTTTTTTTATTTATTAGTTGCAAATCTTAGTGAAAAACAATTTCGAAGTCTAATACCAACTACTGGAAAATAGTGGTAGAGTGTAAAGTAAAACTAAATAGTTGATGAGGTCTAATATTAGAAACTAAAGTGGGAATAAAGACGAAATACCCCCTTACTTTAATATGTTAATTTGAATTTTGTTTTGTAAGTAACTAAAATTCTTATATTAATAGGTTTCTCTCTCGAAGAACTCCCAAACAACAATATCTCAGATGACTTAAAATGGATTGCTCGTGGACCTCATCGAGACGTCATTAAAGTTCACGGATATGTCATTAACGGTGTTCGTTACCTAACAAAGGATCGCGATGATGCACAAGTAACCCAAAACAGTGGAGTGAGCCTAGTTGCTAAGACGTTGCAGATAGCTAGTGCAAAGGACAACAATCCTGTTCGTACCGGTATGATTTTCTCCGGTGTCATAAGGGAGATATGGATACTTGACTATTTTTCAATTCAGATTCCTTTATTCAAGTGTGATTGGGTTGACAACAAAAACAGAATTAACATAGATGAGCTTGGTTTTACATCTGTCGATCTTGATAGAGTTGGTCATAAATCCGATTCTTTCATCTTAGCCTCTCAAGCGAAACAAGTTTTCTATGTTCCGGACCAAATGAATCCTAAATATTCAATTGTATTGTTAAATCCTCAAAGGTATTACTATGATAAAGATGATGAAGATGATCTCAATGATGGATGTCTCGGAGATGATATTTGCACTATAGTTTTGCCAACTATTGAATCCTTTGATGTGGTTGAGGAATCTTCCCAAACTTATATGTGTGAAGATTGTGAAGGGACATGGATAGATAATACACCCACATAATTGTGTTAGACGATGTTATGATGCTTAATGTTTGAATTGTTCTTTATTATTAGTTATAGTTGCTTAAAATGTTAGCTTGTTTGGTGACGTTGTCCAACTTTTTAGTTTTTTGTGTGGAACCTACAACAGTTGATTATTGGAAATTGAATGTATGGAATATGGGCTATGTGACATTTGTTCTAGACTATGGATTATTATTTTGTGCTTAATATTTTGACAATTGTGCTCTTGTACATTTTAATTAACATAGGATAAAATGGTGAATTTTAATTTGTGGTACATTTCAATAATTGTATTGTTTGAGTATTTACGACTTGTATTGATGACATCTATATTATTTCTCTTTTTTGTGTTTCAACAGTTCAGCTTTAACTTGAAATGGAAGACATTTATCTCGAACCCGTGGAGAAACCTTCACAATATAGTAGTAAAGGTAGAGGTGCGGCAAAGCTAAAGCGATTGACTAAAATAAAGAGCAGTGAAGAACGGATAAGAGTTTTATATAATGATCTTGGGCAACCAATAAGTACTAGCAAAAAAGAATTATCAAGTTATGTGGGTTTGATGGTGAAGTGCTTTGTGCCGATAACTTATCCAAGTTGGCCTAAAGTGCCAATCAAATTGAAGAGTGATTTGTGGGAGGCAATACAAGTATATATATATATATATATATATATATATAGCTGTTATATATATTTGTGGGGATCATGATGATAATTCACGGATCCAACCCTCATTCACTCCTACAGGAACAAAACAGTTCATGGACTGATTTTTAATACACTGTGGTCAGTCTAAAATTTCAAAAAATAAATAAACAAAAACAAAATATAAGCATGCGTCTTGAATAAAATGCATCTCAGAAGCATACATATTTTGATGAAAGAGTGGTCATAAAGGAGAAATTTACCAGATATGTACTGTAGAGGGGGCTTGAAGTTAATCCTGAGATTAGGGATAATTCTCTAATTAACAACAGTGTTTGAGGATTAACGCAATAGAGGCAGCTTAGCGAGGCAGCCTAGCGAGGCAGATTAGCGTGGCAGCTCAAGCGTGGCAGCTTAGCGTGGCAAATCAAGCGTGGCAACTCATACTTCAGCTTGTTGTGTTAGTTATATTGTATCTTTGGTTACATTTACTGTAAGTTATAACGGTTGTAATGATGTAACGAGAATAATAAAGAGTTTTAGTGTGAAGTCAAACGGTACTTGCGAGAGACCAGGCTTGGCAGGGCCTGGGAGAGCTATCATGCTCTATCGAATGACCTCACCGTGGGAACTTTATGAGGGACTTGGTTTGGAGGATTGAGAAGTAAGTCACCGTTGGGGCTTGTCCTGACCATCTTAAATACACCTGGTAAAACACCGAAGGACCCTGACCGTGGAACCTCAAGCGGAGCAGCTTCGAGTTCCATCGGGCATTGAGTTATGGACCAAACAACCCTCTACTTAATGTCACATCTACTGTGGGTGATGTCACTATCCATCTAAACAATGTCAGACACGCACTTGAGTAAACCACCGTGGTATTTGGGGCTGTCAGGCAGTTGGTAAGCCACCTCTGCGACAACAGTCCCCTGACACACGGTGGTTAGGCAAAAGGCATGTCTTGGCATTTAATGTTTATGACGTGGAGACAGCTAGTGCATCAGGTATTTAGTGTTGTGACATAAAGTATGAGGGATGTCTTTCATAGTTTTAATGACTGAGTTGCCTCGGGGGTGGTGTGGGGGGCTATTTAAGGACCCCAACCACCTTTGAGGAAGGGGGACTTTTGGAGAGTTCATAAGTTATTGCGAGAGAGAATACACACCAGAGAGAGTTATTGCAAACCAGAGAGTTTACTCACTCACCATTGTCATTTATTATAAAGCTTTCAATATTCGACAGAGATTCCTGAGGGTATCTGGTGTGGTTTTACCTGCCTACCAAGGTGTATCTAGGGTGCTTACTTCTCTCTCCCTCCACCTAGGTTAATTCTAAAATTCATAACTATTTCCTAAGTTAGACACGAGAGTTTTGTGAGTTTAAGCTGAGTCTATCTTCATTGGGTTCATGTTTATGTGTTCCATCATTAATCCAAAGCTTTGGCCAATTAACTTGTCATTACCATACTCAATAGGGGTTACGCCTCCATATATAATCTAAAGTACCCTCCTACATTTGGCGACTCTGCTGGGGAGGCATTCTTCTAGATAAGGAGTATGGCGCAAGATAATGCTACTCGAAGACTCAATTTCGATGACATTCAGAATAATGAAGAACAGGCTGCGTGAGGGCAAGAGGTCCTAAGAGATGGGTCTCCTCGAGTAGAGGTACCTCTGGCGCCAACAACGTTAGGCATCCCAGGGACGACCCAACCTCCCGCGATCACGGGGTTGGGACCCGCTCAGATTGCCCTCCTCGTGAGAAAGTTTCACGAGTTCTTGCGAACTCCGGTGGCTTCAACTATGTTGGGAGGGTTAGAGGCTAACGCTTTCGTAACACCAGGAGTAGCCCCAACGGTCCCACTAGGGGCAGGAATTGCAGGAACGATCCCCGTGGGTGTATCTTCTGGAGTGAACCCGGCAGTGGGCACCTCAGGAGTCTCAACGGCACCACCGGTAACATTCGTTTCGGTTGCAACGAGCGCTCAACCCTTGGCCCCATTGCTGGCGGCCCCAATAGCCTCGCCGATAGAAGAGATGAGAAAAGAGATGCAGAAAGAAATGCTGAAGTTCATGCAGGCTTCTTCGCAGGCTGTGGGTGAGGTGGCGTCAGTCTACGATGACTTCCGAACACCTTACCCTCAGGGATACAACGACGAGCCTTACCCGAAGGACTATATCCCCCCTACCTTCAAAAAATACTTAGGAAAGGGCGGGAACCCGAAGGAGCACATTAAGCGTTTCGTTGAACATTTAGGAGCACACTGTAATGACAAAAAGCTTAGATTGAGGGAATTCTCCAAATCCCTAACTGACAAGGCATACACTTGCTACTCTCATCTGCCTCCCAATAGTGTTCCCACGTGGGAGGAGATGCATGTTTTGTTTGTACGGAAGTTCTTCCTGGCAGAAGATGAGTTCACTCTAACCCAACTTGGCAGGGAGAAGCAGAGACCAGGAGAAGAGGTAGTGTCCTATATTCGAAGGTTTAGGGAAAGGTCCCTCGATATAAGGGAAGAATCCAAGGAGGCTAGGTTACTGCAGATTTGTGCTGAGGGACTACTTCCTGAGTATATCTGCCACCTGATCAATGAAACGCGCGAGGGAACCTTTTCAGCATTCTTAAAATCCGCAAGAAACATCTTTTTAGTGGTACGACCTATCTCAGGGGTGGCCCCCATGATGTTCAGGCAGCCGATACAACCCATGGGAGGAAGGTCTCTGGCCCCACGGGTGGGATATATCGAGAGGGAAGATGGGGGAAAGGCGCCAAGGAAGGACAATAAAAGAAAGTTCGGAAAAGACAGGGATGATCCGCCACCGTTACCTTGTACGGTGGAGGAGGCTATGAGTTGCTATAACGCAATGGTCCAAGGTGGAACGGTTTACGAACCAAAGGGTGTTCCGACGGAAGAGCCCGACGCGGCAACTAAGGCTGATCCCAAATATTGTCAGGTTCATCGAAAGGTCCAGCATCCAATAGAAAGCTGCTTCACGCTGCGAAGGATCATCGACAAGTACATGAAGGCGGGGACATTGCAAATCCCCCCGCAGAACATTAACAATAACCCACTCCCAGCACATGGGGCCAATCTGGTGACAACCTATGACAAGGAGGCAGAATGGGAGAGGGGAAGGTCAACAATGAAGAAGTTCGATGAGGCACTAGAGCATTGCACCAGGGGAATGGATAACGTAGTTTTAGCCTATGATGAAGCAAGTGCTAAGGACGTAGAAGACGCATACATCGTTAAGGTTGAGGAAACGGACCCAGTCGTAGAATATAGCGCAGTTTCAAAATCTCCAAAGTTCACTTGGTTCTTCAACCAAGTGGGAATCCCAAAAGAAAGCAGAATAGAGATAACTCAGGTGAACTTAGACATTGCAAGAAGAAACGCAGTCCCCTCGCTGAGATGGAGGGGACCCATGGCTAGGTTGGTAAAGAAGTTCCTATCAGAGGTAAATTTCAGTGATGCGGATAGAGCTGTAAGGTTCCCCCATAATAGGCCCCTGTATGTAACCGCTAGTGTTAACGGGGTTAGATTTGCAAGAACTCTTATGGATGGGGGTGCTTCCATCAATATTATGCCAATCAACTCCTTCCACGCGACTAATATTCCAGAAGAAAGGTTGGTTCCCATTCCCTTGGTAATCTCGGGCTACGACAATCAATCTTCCAAATCCATCGGGTATGTGAACGTGGGGATATTGATGGGAAATCTGAGTTCCCATATCAAGTTACATGTAATCGAAAGCGCAACTTCCTATCATTTGTTAATAGGGAGAGTATGGATGCACAACCAAGGGTTAGTTCCCTCAACTTACCATCAATGCGCTAAGGCGAATATCAAGGGGACAGAAGTGACTATTAGGGCAACTAAGAGGCCTTTCTCTATCGAAGAAGCACAATTAGTCGATGCAACCTTTTATACAGAGCTCGAAGAGGACGTGCGGGTTCTAACAAGGAGAATGGAGGGAGCATGGGTCCCCTCGATTAAAGAAAGAATGGGACCTTTAAATGAGGATGGCGAAGGGGGAGGATCGAGGAAACATATCGGGCGGTCCTTCGACCCCAAAATATCTCGCCCCAGCTCAAAGACAAGATGAGGCCTAGAACAGACCCAGTGGATCATGAGGTCCAACGACAAAGCGTGTTGAGTCATTTTTCAGGGGAAAGAATCGCTGAGGCTTCCAGAGAAAGGAAGAGAAAGGCCGCGGCAACAGCTACCAGCAGGCAATGCAAGAAAATTGTCACTGAAGAGGGAAAGGTGGTGTATCGCTTATAATGGTGTGAGCGGGCGGTCGAAAAGACTAACAATGAGGTTGACCCGATATATGAGTGTTTTTTAGTAGATCGACAGGGGCACTGTATGGTGATAGACAACTCCAACATACAAGAGTTCGTAGAAGATGTCGCCGAAGAACCAGACTACATGGCAGACCAACCAAGGCCCCAGGCACAAGAGGTGGAGCAGCTAAACCTGGCAAGAGAAGGGGAAGATCCAAGGCCTATCTTTATCTCGAAAGATCTTGGTAAGGAGAAAGGAGAAGCCTTGGTTGACCTGATTCGGGAATTCATAGATGTCTTCGCATGGAAGTACACTGAAATGGAAGGGCTGGATGAGGAAGTGAGCTGCCACAAGCTGAACGTGATGCCTTCAGCTATTCCGGTGAAGTAGGCAACAAGAACTTACAAGCCTGAACTAGATTTAAAGATTAAAGAAGAGGTCCAACGCTTACTAACAGCAGGATTTATCAAGCCAATACAACATCCCCTCTGGCTATCCAGCATTGTGCCAGTAGGGAAGAAAGACAAAAACCAAATAAGGATCTGCGTGGACTTTAGAGACTTGAATAGGGCTTGCCCCAAGGATGAGTTTCCCCTACCCTCCATCGACAGTTTGATAGATGCCACGGCTGGTCATGAGATGTATAGCTTCATGGATGGATATGTGGGATACAACCAGATCAAGATGGACCCCTCTGATGCAGAGAAAACAACATTCAGAACTCTGTTGGGCAACTTCATGTACAAAGTAATGCCGTTTGGACTCAAGAACGCCGGAGCTACGTACCAAAGAACGATGATGGCCATTTTTCATGACTTCTTCCATAAATTTGTGGAATTCTACGTAGACGACTTGGTCATCAAATCGAAGAAGGAAGAGTCCCATCTGAATGATTTAAGGAAGGTGTTTGCTCGGTGCAGGAGATACAAGTTGAGGATGAACCCATTAAAGTGTGTCTTCGGAGTAACAAGTGGTAAGTTTTTAGGCTTCGTGGTTAATCGACAAGGGGTACAGATGGACCAGGATAAAAAACGAGCAATCTTGGAGATGCCATGTCCAAGAACGACAAAGGAGCTAAAAAGTTTCCTCGGTAAAGTCTCCTACCTTAGGAGATTTATGCATGGATTGGCCGAAATAACACACCCACTGATGCAGCTGCTACGAAGGAACACGAAATTCAGGTGGGAAGAGGTTCACCAGGAGTCCCTTGTGGGGTTGAAGAAACTGCTCGTATCACCACAAATCATGGTTCCTCCCCAGGCAGGAGCTCCGTTGCAGCTATACCTTACATCCACCACGAGGTCCATTGGAGCTCTGCTAGCACAAGAAGTAGACGGGCAAGAACGACCGGTTTACTACCTCAGCAGAATTATACATGGGCTAGAAATTAGATATAGTAGCTTAGAAAGGCATTGTTTAGCCCTGGTCTTTGTAGCACAAAAATTTAGGCATTATATGTTGTCTTTCACCATTCATATTGTAACTAGATGCGACCCAATTAGGTATTTGCTCGCAAAGACCATATTGATTGGCAGGGCAGCTAGATGGTTCCTTATTCTCTCTGAATATGACTTAAAATGTGTGGTCCCTCGCACAATCAAAAGCCAGGCGTATGCTGACCTGTTGGCCATCTTCCCTTCAGGAACCTTCGAGCTACCTAGGGAAGACATTCCAGGAGATGATTTGCAGGCCAATTACCTGGGTGTAACTGATGAGGAATGGACGATGCAGTTCGATCGATCTTCAGCGGAAAAGAAGGGAGGAGCAGGGGTTATTCTTTCAAAAGGGATGGAAGAGATTTGCCTTTCCTACAAACTAGATTTCCCTTGCTTCAATAACGAGGCAGAGTACGAGGCGTTGGTACTAGGGTTGCTAGAGGCTCTTCGAAGGGGAATTCGTTCACTCTGCATTAAGGGTGTCTTGAACTTAGTAATTCAACAGGTAAACGGAGAATATGCATTGAAACACATGAGCCTGGCGCCCTATAGAACAATCATTCAAAGGCTCCTCAACCAGTTCCATCGAACGATGAACCGCCATCCAGACGCCTATGCCACTATCGCCCAGAAGATGATAATGAAAACCAATGTGACTACAGTTGTGATCCAATAAAGAACAGCTCCTTCGGTAGTACAGTCAATACTACCGATGGAGGAAGAGGCGGGCTGAAGAAGAGATATTAGGAAGCAGCTGGAGTCTGGTGAGGGGCAATGGGGCTAAGAGAGTTGGCCCAATATTTTACAAGCCAGGGAAATCTCTATTTTAAAAATACAGGAGGATGGTTGTCAAGATGCGTCAGCCCAGAGGAAGCCGAGCAAATATTGAGGAAAATGCATAAGGAGCACTGCGAAACGACTGAGATACCTCTATATAGGAGAATTCAAAGGGAGGGGTATTTCTGGCCTGGAATGAAGCAAGATGCAGCAGAGCTGCAACGGAAGTGCAATAAGTGTCAGTTATTCTTCGAGGCAGCTGAGTGCCATTTCATTGAAGCTCAAACGGACTGGAGGCAGCCCTACATCGACTTCATTCAGGAGGGGGTTGTCCCAACGGAGAAAATGGATGCAATAGGTCTGAGGCGAAGGGCTCCAAGGTTCTACGTCCAAGGGGCAGCTCTATCGAAAGGGGTACTTTAACAGGCCCTTGCGATGTGTCACGAAGGAAGAAGCAGTGGAGGTCCTCAAACAAGCGCACGATCCAGCACATATAGGATGAGCCAAGCTGTATGATCAGTTGATGACATTGGGGTATTATTGGCCAACGATGGAGAAAGACTCTGCGGAGTTCGTTCGAAAATGCAAAGCTTGCCAACTTCATGGGAACATGATCCATGCCCCATCGGTAGACTTACACTCTCTATTAGCACCCTATCCATTTCATACTTGGGCATTCGACCTAGTGGGGGCAATACACCCCTCTTCAAGGGGCAAGATATGGATACTAGTAGCAACAGAATGTTTCACAAAATGGGCCGAGGCGATACCACTCAGACGAGCAACGGCTGGGGTGGTGAGCAACTTCATCAGAGAATACATCATTTGCCATTTTGGGATCCCAAAAGTTATTCTCTCAGATAACGGGACCCCCTTCATCAACTCCGAAGTAACAATGCTCACGGACGAGTACTCCATTGTTCATCACAATTCAACGGTGGCATACCCAAAGGGAAATGGTCAGGCCGAAGCAACTAACAAAACCTTGGTTAATATTTTGGCCAAAATGATGGAAGACTTTCCAGGGGCGTGGGATGACAAGATACCAGCTGTCTTGTGGGCCTATCGAACAACCAAGCGAAAACCCACGGGATATACGCCGTTCTCTCTTGTTTATGGGGCTGAAGCAATCCTCCCAGTAGAATTGGAAGTTCCCTCTGCTCGTTATGCTTTGCGAAGTAGCATGCTTCCTCAAAGTAGACATGTACAGTTGGAAGCGTTGGATGAACACAGAGATAATTCGATGCAGAACTTCCAAATATATACGAAGCAACTTTCAAGGGCGTACGATAACTTGGTGAGACCAAGGAAATTCGTGAAGGGAGACCTCGTATTGAAAGTGGAAGTGAAACACATCAGGGGGCTTCCTCTACCAAAGTTTGCAGCTAATTGGGAGGGACCTTTCGTTGTGAAAGAAACCCATGACTCAGGTTATTATTTAATTTTGAAGTTAGAGGAAGACAAGCCATTTAAGATTAACAATAAGTGGCTGAAGGTTTATCATGTGTAAACAACCAAGTTTGAACTGATATTATGACTAGCTATTGTTATAAATATACAAGTTTTGGGTGACATTTTTTAGCATAATGGAGGAATTGCAGAAATACAAAACTCTATAGCATACAAAAACAATCACAACACACGAAGGGATTGAAAAGTATATATTCTTCATTCATAAACAATAGAGCCTTACAAAATTTGTTTGGGAACTATCGCCCAATAATTACATAGATAAAGGCAAGTGGAGGATCAATATACAAGAGGCAACTAATCTAAAAGAAACCATAAATCTGAGGAAGAGAAAAAATCTCCAGGAAGGCCCGAAGAAGCTGCTGTGAAAGATCGTTGGGCATTAATAGAAACCTCCAGTCTTGTTTGCACTTGTGTACGTTCGATGAGGAGTCTCTCGCGTTTCAGTTTAACCAGAACAAAGCTTCTTCGGCATCCTTTACCTCATGATCCACTGCTTCCAAAAGAGGTGCCAATGCGGCCAACCTAACTTCCTCAACCTGCTGGTCCTCCTGATGCTTTCATAAAACCTCCCTCTGACTGATTAATTGCTGATTCTTCAAAGTCTTCAAATATGTTATAAGCCAGTGAAAACAGAAGCCATCACGCTCCAGCTCCCTCAGGTAACCCAGAAATTGGTTAAGTAAGGACCGGGTAACACTTGCAGTCGGAGTACTGGTAATTTTAGCAATAACTATCGCCATGCCTTGAAGTCTGTGACTCATCACGTGAATGTTGGAACACAGACAGTCCAGTGTGAAGGTCTCAGGGTGATGATTCACCAGCTGTTCGATCACCAAACGGTGGTTCGCAGGCATTTGAGGGGACTGCCGAAGCACCATCAGGCAGAAGGCGTGAGGAGCCAGGTCAGGACGAGGGAGTTCACACCCAGACTCGCTCTCCGCTGCAACACCGGTCGTGGAACCCTGATCGTCATGTCCAGAATTTTTCGAAGAAGCAGGTTCCCGATGGGGGGAGGCCATAGGCGAAAGAACTGGGGGAGAATTTTCCCGAGCAACCTGATAAAAGATAGCGGGCATGATGAACTTATAATTTTTTTTTTATAAGGTGGAGTTTATGAAAAATCTTAACAAGCGTTTTTCATTGTTAAGTCACCGTTATAAGGTGGAGTTTATGAAAAATCTTAACAAGCATTTTTCGTTGTTAAGTCACCGTTATAAGGTGGAGTTTATGAAAAATCTTAACAAGCGTTTTCGTTGTTAAGTCACCATTATAAGGTGGAGTTTATGACAAATCTTAACAAGCGTTTTCATTGTTAAGTCACCGTTATAAGGTGGAGTTTATGAAAAATCTTAATAAGCGTTATCGTTGTTAAGTCACCGTTATAAGGTGGAGTTTATGACAAATATTAACAAGCATTTTTCGTTGTTAAGTCACCGTTATAAGGTGGAGTTTATGAAAAATCTTAACAAGCGTTTTCGTTGTTAAGTCACTGTTATAAGGTGGAGTTTATGACAAATCTTAACAAGCGTTTTCGTTGTTAAGTCACCGTTATAAGGTGGAGTTTATGAAAAATCTTAACAAGTGTTTCGTTGTTAAGTCACCGTTATAAGGTGGAGTTTATGAAAAATCTTAACAAGCGTTTTCGTTGTTAAGTCACCGTTATAAGGTGGAGTTTAAGACAAATCTTAACAAGCGTTTTCGTTGTTAAGTCACCGTTATAAGGTGGAGTTTACGAAAAATCTTAACAAGTGTTTTCGTTGTTAAGTCGCCGTTATAAGGTGGAGTCTATGAAAAATCTTAACAAGTGTTTTCGTTATTAAGTCACCGTTATAAGGTGAAGTTTAAGAAATATCTTAAAAAAAAAATCATAAGATAGAGATTATGGAAAATCTTAACAAAAGCTAAGAAAAAATACCTCAGTCAATACGGGGGCAAGAACGGGAGCACGGGGGGCAGTCGCAGGGACAGGAACCGTTGGGGGCGAGATTATTACCCCAGAAGCCATAACGGGGTCCCTGGACGCAGAAGCCCCCACGCTTCGCAAAACGCTATCACCTGCATAGCGCACCAGGGCCAGCATACTGGGTTCATCGGACGAAGACACTGGGCTCCCAAACAAAGGCCCAACACGATGGGGTGTAAACACACCACTATGTTGGGTACAAGCACCAACCTGGGCCCTGACTGCATGAGTTGGTGCAAGATCAGGAGAGAACTGTGGCACAAAGGCAAGTGTTAGAAAAGAAGAATGGGCACAGAAAATATGAAGAAATATCTCTACGTGTTACTTACCTCAGTTATGGTGCCAAAGAGAGGAATGACAGTCAGGGGCCTCATCAGCGTCGTTGGAGGAAGAACGCTTGCCAACAACGAGGATATTTCAACCTGGGGTACCCAAAACATCTCAGAATTCAGCAAGCCAAATAAGAAAAGAGTGGGACCGAAAAGACTACAACAAATAAATTATAGAGGAAATCATACCTCGGGCCCACTCTCCTCAACAAGAACAATGGGCAGAGGAGCGTCAGGTGAGGCCTGTAAATCAGAAGGGACCGAGGGTGTTATCTCGAATTGTGTCACTTCGGGTTGTGTTACCACTTCAGGCGAGGAATCACTCGCAGGATCAGCGGCTTCACCTCCCACAACGACTTCCCTTGCACGTTGACTGCCTGCACGACGAGAATACGTAAGCCCCGTCATGGGGGAATGGGGAGGAGTCACATCGGTACGAGATGCACCAAAGCATCCCCCCACAAAGGGGCTCATGGGAGGACTGGAGGGGGTTGGTTCTTCTTCTTCAATCCCCTGCATCACAGTTGTCAATAGTAAGCGAATGTAGCTTGCCCTAAGAAAAAAGATAGGAGGAAATTGAAGAAGATCAAGCATACATACCTAGGATGCAGAAGGAGATATGACAATGGGAGAGGGGGAAGGAGTGAGATGCACCTCAGGAGTCTGCTTCCTCTGAGGCTTGGTACCCAAGGTCTTCCTCCTTGACCCCGTTGCACCGGTACTGACCCCTTGAGGAACCCTGGAGCTCTTTCTCCTCCTAGCCGTTGGCTCTGAAGGATCAACCACCACCATGAGGAAAGCAACGGAAGAAGGAACAACGACGGCATACCGTTGATACTCGGCATTTATTCGATCTATTTCTGCTTGGGCCTCCCTCCTTACACGCTCAGCCATCTCAGCAAGCATGGGAGGTGGAACGGAGGCTATGGGAAGGGCTGCCACGGGAGTTTGGGGCTTCTGGGACTTCGATTTAAATTTTGATGTCCCACTCGTGGACGTTTTTGCCTTCTTGGCAGGTGGTTGAGAAGCCCCCTCGTTGGTAGTAGCTTCGGTAGAGGGGGCAACCTTCTTCGTAGCAGCAGCAGTTTTGGGCTTTGGCGTGGCAACTGGGACCATAGGACAAAGTGGGGGAAGCTCGGTAGGAGGTGCTTTGTGGGTTGAACTTAGGGGGAATTCTATCCCAAGTACAGAGTTGCCTTTTAGCCCCAACTCTAGGGCAGAAAATGAAGAAACGGGAGGATACACCGGCTCTCCCTCAACGAACTCAGCAATTTTAGCTAGTTGTTTCGGCCAGTACTTGGTGGCAAATAAAGGGGTCACATCCCCATGCCTAGTAATACTGGGAATAGTGACACGCCCAGCCATTGTCGAACATATCCCCCATGCAGCGGTCGAAGAAAACAGGGAACATGCCTCGCCAAAGGAGACCTTGGGGTTTGACGATTGAAACACTGGACGTGGACCCCCTGGTCAAACCCAAACTGGCGGCTACATCGGTTGGGATTATAATGCTCGTTGGTATACCCCCACTCAGTGTAGGAAGGCAGATATCCTGGAGAAAACAGAAGGACCACGACAAGCAAGGGATCCTCAATATCGGGAGAAGGGTCCTGTATCACTCTGGCTTCATGATGAAAAAATTCACAAGTGTGAAAGAATGCCTCTTCCTGATAAGGCCTCATGATGAAGTTCTCGAAACGGTCAATCACATCTCCTTTCGGCTTTGTATCTTGTGATAAATGAAAGACCGTGGAGGCAGAATTGTGTCCCTCGAAGGAGGACTGTTGATCTTAGCCGCCACGGCAGGAAAACGAAAGTAAAGGAAGCTGGTCAGAAGAACGCTGTTGGCAAAATTGGCCAAGTTATAACGGCCAAGAGAGCGCTCCATGTCGAACAAAGTCCTATCCAACTAGGTGTAGAGGGATCCCAAGGCAATTGCAGCCAGGGGAAGTTTTATCCCTCGGGCCAAATGAAGGGACAGGTTAATAAGGTCCCTTCGTGGTTGGTCATTGGGTTTGCCCGTAAAAAAGAAACGAGAGAGAATCACGAGAATATAGGCAGGAAGATCCAACGGCGTACCTTGACCAGGGGCAATTGATGAGGAACTGCCTTCACCAGAACTTTTGAAGAAATAATTAATCAAGGGAGAAAAAGTAGCTTTGTTGGAAGAACCGATGCAGCTTCGGCATATGCGATCCAACTCCAAACGATCTGCAGTCTCTTGAGCATCAAGAGCCTCATCGGTGTAAGGCTCATGGCCTGTTGCATCGAGGCCTAGGAGCTCGCACACGTCCTCCAGAGTTATAGTGAACTCTCCCCACGCAGCGATGAACGTGTGAGTAGTCACGTTCCATCGAGAGACCAAGATAGGAAGGGCAACATTATTCTTTGAGAGAGTGAACTCACCAAACCATTTGGCCCGTTGCAGCCCAATCTTGGTGAGGATGTCAGCGTAGGAACTCTGCATGTGGGAGTTCCAGGCTGTAAAGTGGGAAGGGGATCCCCCGGGTGCTTCGAAATCAATGTGGGACCATGGAAAGTCCCCTCGCTCCAAGCGAAATCTGAGAGTTCCTTTTGGAGGCAGAAAGCCCCACTTAGACAATTCTTCGTCCTCATCACCCAACAGTAGGGCGTCAATCTTAGAAGAAAAATAAATAGTCTTACTGGCAACAGCAAAGTCATCACCCTCCCCAAAAATAGGAGAGCGACGATAAAACCGTAGCTGTTCCTGGCGGGCAGAATCCAGGATGGAGGTAGTGGTGGTGGCAGACGGAGAACCGGTGGCAGAGGTAGCAAGACCGCTTGAGGTGGACATGAAAGACGATGACAGAGATAACAAGAAAACCTTAAGCAAGAGAGGTTTCAAGAGCGAGAAGACCGCGATAATGGGGTACTTGCAGGAGCGAGAAGGAAATAACGCGAATAGGAGCTTAGCAACAATGGGGTAGTTGCAGGGTTTCTCTCTCTAAAAAGAAAATTAAAGTCTGAGGAAGATAGTAGCAGAGTAAGAAAACAAAATGAAAAAGAAGGGTTCAAGTGCTTTGAATTTGGCAGTTTGAAAATCTCAAGTTTGGCGTTTAGATTTCCCCACCCTCGCACATGCACGACCGCCTATAATCATTTCACATGAACACGTGGCACTTCGGGAAGCACTTTGACAGTTGAAAAGACAGCGCCACGTCATTAATGAAATGACGCATAGAGAACAGGAAGCGTTGCCTTCTTCAACAAACTTCAGTTTTGGCGCCAGAAATTTTGCTCGGGAATTTCCAAAGAGTTCCCAAACGAAGAAGATCTCATGTGTCCAAACGAGAATTTCAGAAATTTACCGGGGGGCTTCGGTTAGGTTCATCGGATCGAGAAGTTTTCGTGCAGGCATTTCTTATTACCACAACCAATCCCTACACGAGGGGGCAAATGTAGAGGGGGCTTGAAGGTAATCCTGAGATTAGGGATAATTCCCTAATTAGCAACAGTGTTTGAGGATTAACGCAATAGAGGAAGCTTAGCGAGGCAGCCTAGCGAGGCAGCTTAGCGTGGCAGCTCAAGCGTGGCAACTTAGCGTGGCAGCTTAGCGTGGCAACTCAAGCGTGGAAACTCATACTTCAACTTGTTGTGTTAGTCATATTGTATCTTTGGTTACATTTACTGTAAGCTATAACGGTTGTAATGATGTAACGAGAATAATAAAGAGTTTTAGTGTGAAGTCAAACGGTACTTGCGAGAGACCAGGCTTGACAGGGCCCGGGAGAGCTGTCATGCTCTATCGAATGACCTCACCGTGGGAACTTTATGAGGGACTTGGTTTGGAGGATTGAGAAGTAAGTCACCGTTGGGGCTTGTCCTGACCATCTTAGATACACCTGGTAAAACACCGAAGGATCCTGACCGTGGAACCTCAAGCGGAGCAGCTTGGAGTTCCATCGGGCATTGAGTTATGGACCAAACAACCCTCTACTTAATGTCACATCTACTGTGGGTGATGTCACTATCCATCTAAATAATGTCATACATGCACTTGAGTAAACCACCGTGGTATTTGGGGCTGTCAGGCAGTTGGTAAGCCACCTCTGCGACAACAGTCCCCTGACACACGGTGGTTAGGCAAAAGGCATGTCTTGGCATTTAATGTTTATGATGTGGAGACAGCTAGTGCATCAGGTATTTAGTGTTGTGACATAAAGTATGAGGGATGTCTTTCATAGTTTTAATGACTGAGTTGCCTCGGGGGTGGTGTGGGGGGCTATTTAAGGACCCCAACCACCTTTGAGGAAGGGGGGACTTTTGGAGAGTTCATAAGTTATTGCGAGAGAGAATACACACCAGAGAGAGTTATTGCAAACCAGAGAGTTTACTCACTCACCATTGTCATTTATTATAAAGCTTTCAATATTCGACAGAGATTCCTGAGGGTATCTGGTGTGGTTTTACCTGCCTACCAAGGTGTATCTAGGGTGCTTACTTCTCTCTCCCTCCATCTAGGTTACTTCTAAAGTTCATTACTATTTCCTGAGTTAGACACGAGAGTTTTGTGAGTTTAAGCTGAGTCTATCTTCATTGGGTTCATGTTTATGTGTTCCATCATTAATCTAAAGCTTTGGCCAATTAACTTGTCATTACCATACTCAATAGGGGTTACGCCTCCATATATAATCTAAAGTACCCTCCTACATGTACAAACCATAAAATAGATTTCATTTTACGAACAAATAAATATATAGATATTATGGTTTCCTAACAAAAGTTGATTGTATGATCAGGTGAAGAAACCAATTCGGTTAGGTTAGACAGTTTGAGAAGTACGCCAGATTAACGAAGAAAAAGATAAACATTTTAAATTCATTTTTGGCATTGTAGGTATATTTGCATTGTCCATTGGTAACATACACCCCCTAACATCTCCACCAAAAACTGTCTTCACCCCTTAACCCCCGTAACAAACAAGACAACGAGTGATTTCTGACCAAGCTATCCTCGAACTTTTGAAAATGAAATTTTCTCTTCGATTAAAGATATGGATCCTTCTAGTGCTCCTGGTTCATATGGCTTTGGAGTGGAATTCTATATTAAGTTTTGGGGTATTATTAAACATGATCTTATTAATGCAATACATTCTTTTTTTGTTGGAGCTGAGATACATAAAAGTTGGACATCTACTTCTATTGCTCTTATCCTTAAAATAAATTAACCTATCCTCATGTAATCATTTTAGGCCTATAAGTCTAATTTCTCTAACAAAATTTTCTCTAAAATCCGAAATGAGATTATTTCTACCATTCTTCCTTCATTATTTCACAAATCAAAGTGGTTTTGTAAAAGGGAGGAGCATCTAAGGGAATATTCTTCTAGCTCAAGAAATGATGCAATACTTAGGGAAAAAAAGTATTTGGTAACAGTATGATAATGAACCTAGATATGTGAAATTCTTATAAATTAGGTTTTAGTGAACATTTTATATTGTTTTGTTTTGTGATCTGTATAGAAATGTTTTCACATTACGACCCTTTGTTTGCGAAATGAATATACGATGAATAGAAAAAGTGTGGTTATCATGATGACGAATTTGCTTGATTCTTATTAGCAAATTGTATAATGAGATAACTGATAGTAGATGGCTTTTTGTGCTTTGATAATTTTTTCACTCGAAATTGATTAAGTTGAGCTATGGTCTATATGATTTATCTGTTGTTTAAACCCCATTTGATGTTCTATCAATGCGAACGTTTTCTTATATTAGAATGATGTAGAATGTGATTTGTATATGATAGATGAATTTTGATTGATTTTTTATGTTATATTCCCAAATACGACATTCATTTGAAGATATCTTTACACTGATTTTAAGACATGTATTCAACATCTTTCTTTTTCAGATCAAGTTTGATATTGATCCGAATAGCAAGAGGATGGTGTTATCCTCTATGGCTTGCAGTTGGAGAGCGTTCAAAACAAACCTCACGAGACTTTGGATTAGACCATTGAGACACCAACACGAGTTTCTCAAACATCCTCCTCCAAAATACAAGAAATTCATTAGTCCAGATGTGTGGACTGAATTTGTTTGCAGCAGGCTAACCAAAGGATTTGAGGTATAATTGAAAAAACAGTAGAAGATTTGTGTGGTACTTTTTGTTATTCTTTTATAATTTTTTGCTTTGATTTATAAGATTGTGTAATACCCCGTACTTTTAAAGGTATTAAAATTGCATGGTGGATGTAATTTGGCAATTTGAGGAATTATTGTGAATAGTAATTTTGGGATTAATGAGTGAAATTAAATAATTTTAATGTTATAAAGTGAATAGTAAATATTAGTTTTCGAGTGTCAGATTAATATTTACATGGATTATATTTTCTTACAAGACTAAGTATATGAGTGGATTATTTTTAATTACATGTCGCAAGTTGGGTAAAGCGACAAAGGAAATATTTTAAATTGAAAAATACGCATATTGAACGTGTTGGGTCAAAATAGTGAATTTTAGTTAAGTGACTCGGATGGAGATTTCGACTGCGCCATTGGGTTCGAAATGGCCGAGATAGTCAAAATAGAGTACATGGGGGTAGTATTTGGGTTCCAGATATTTTTGGACAAGTAGGGACTCGTAAATGAGTACACGAGTCATTTAATAATTGAGTATATACCCTATTTCGGATTGCAAGAGGTGGAAACCCTCATTTCTACCAAATATCAGCCCTAAGAGAGAGAGAGGGAAGAGAGAAAGAAGAGAAGAAAGAAGAATAAAGAAAAGAGAAGAAAAGAAGAGATTTCTGACCAAAATTCGCGGGATTCGACTCGTGGTCGTCGGATTTAATCCACGAGGCAAGTGTTTAACTTGATTTATGATTTAGTGTGTTTAATTTCTCATATTGTAGTTGGTATAAAAGTAAAGATTTTTGGGTTGAAAGTTCGTGGATCAAACGGGTTTTCGGAAGATTAAAACGGATATAACTCAATTAATACCCAATTTGAGAAACTTGAAATTTATTGAAATTAATTGTTGAATATGGGTTTTAGGATGATTAGAACCCTTTCTATATGTGTATTTATGGTTGTTTGAGGTTGGTTGATGATGAGAGAGGAGATAAAAAGCTTGGAAGTGTTTTAATGGAGGTTTGGATTTTTGGAGAAGAAGGTGAATAGTGACTAGCATCACTTCCGGACTGTTTCGGATAGGAACACCGCCGATTCAGCTCTCGGTCAAAACACGAAAATTGTAGATATTTTTGATACGGTCGCGTGAGAACTGACCGTGTATTTTTTTGATTTTTCTTCGAATTGTTATGATTTTTATAAGATGGCAGTTCCGGGGTGAAATCACCAACTCGGAAATGCACTCGGATTTTGGAAAAATAAAAGCTAGAATTCTTTGGAGATAAATATTTGGGGTTCCTAAAAATAGTGTGGGGACTTCTAAATATTTTTTTTAAGTAAGGTACGTATGTTGGGTTAGATGAAATTAAACTCCAAGATTTACCCAAATAGGGGTGTTTGGGAGGAGTAACACTCGAGGTGATGTTTCGGTGAGCAAAATTTTATAAGCAAAATTTTATATAAGTAAAGCGTAGAAAACACACTTATATGCCAATTTTGGTTGAGTAAAATCCTATGAGGTGACTAGGATGAAATTTAGGATACGGGCTAAAGAGAATTGAGCAGTCATCCAATACGTCTATTTATAACAATTATTATAGGTGAGAGGAATGTTTATCGTTATTTATGGGATGAATAAATATATCGGTGTTGTTGGTATTGTCATCGTGCGGTGAGAAAAGATCGGAAATAATAGATTGAGGATTAGTCAAAATTGATAAATGCGTAGAATATTCGAGAGATAAATATACTACGTAGGAAATTTATTATACGGATTGTGCGTATGTCCGAATGTTATTATATACGTGGGTTAAATAATTACCTATGGGGAATTATGTATAGGTGAGAGAAATACCTATAATTATAATATCGTTGTGTGAATACCAAATTGATGATATATTTATATAGGTGGAATGTGTAACTATATGATTGTTTATTATGTCTATGACATTCCTACCATACTTGCTATCACGGGAGGTTGGCGTTCGAGTGAGGACAATCTTATCCTGTGTTGCCTTCGGGGGGATTTTAGATTTGGTTCCTCAAGAACATAAGACTGTGAAGGGCTTATTTGTGAGTCGATAAGTCTGATGACTATGGGAGCGTAGGTATGTGCGTGACCCACGGGTATGTGAACTATGTTCGCCTCCAATATGTGTGATTTGTATTGATATGGTTCCTGAGTGATGCGGAACGCGTGATCCTTATGTGCATGATGTACAGGGATTTGATAGCAGAGTATGAGTGCACCGCAGCTGAGCCTAGGGGTGCCATATATGTATATATGTATTGTGATTAACATATATGTGTACTTGAGATAATCCACGGATGCTTAGTAAATGAGAATGACTAAGCCACTTATATTATAGTTCGGTGGATGATTAATATACTTGTTGCGTATAGTATATTATTTATATATATGAGATGAGATATCATATAACCTAACCTTGTATAAAGTGAAAAGAATGAATAAAGGGTGATATTACTTCCGATAAATGAATATCCGGATTTATATGAATCTTAGGTTCTAATGAGAACTATTAATAAATACGGGATGGTATAAATATGGTATGTACTGAAAGCCTAATGGATCCCGATGATCAACATTGTCACGTAGTAGTGTATCGGGGGGGGGGGGGGGTTACTTTTTTGGATTTCGCTTCGCGAGACACCCCACGCACGAACGTAACGTAATGTTGGGAATGGGGAGAAGTTTAGTCCTTAGTACTCGAATTGATGAGGATTATTAGAAGGTGGGTAATTACATTAGTTAGACAGGGTAACTTAACTGAGTTGTTTAAAAAGGTATGCGATAGTTGTGCACTGTTAGAAGAGGGGTGAGGTGTATCTCATGTGAGAGCAATACCAGTTTAAATATGAGAAATAATATATTTTAAAATATAGATTTTAAGCACTTGCTAAAATATTTTCAAAACTCGGGCTCTGACCCGTTTCTCTATTTTCCCCTCTTTTGCTATATCTATATATATAGGTGTCCAGACACAGGGACGCCTGGATGATAATTCTTTCGAGTCAGACGTTTGCTGCAGCAGCTCTGGATGCAAGCAGGTTTATATTAGACGCTTCTATCATTGAGATTTAGATAGGAGGTATTGTAGAAACATTCAGGCTTATGGCCCAACTGTACTCATTTATTCTTTTATCGCCTTTTAGTGCGGCATTTGATTTGGTAGTATTATTGTACCGAGTGTTCGGTTATTTTATTTTATTTCATTTAAGTTGCTGCATGTAAACTGTTGTAATTGTTTTATTTGAATGGTTTGGTTAAAAAGATTCGTTAATTAAAATTTTGACGCCAGCCTAATAGGATATTAGTAATTAAATTGGTCTTCGACAGTGATGCTAAGAATGAACCATATGAGACTCTTGTTTTAATTTGATATAGGAGTGATCGCCCGGTATTTTATTAGGCGGGGTGTCACGGATTGTAAGTGAGGCACAAAGGGAAAAGCGATTCAAGGTCACATACAATCATCGTATGAGCAAGAAGGGTTACATCGGTCTTGCTGAAGATTTGGTATGTTTTAGTTTGAATATTTTCATTATATTTGTGATGGTTTGAACTTGAACATTGAATTATTCTTTAATAATATGATTTTTTGTTTTACAATTGATACCAGAAAAAGAAGATGGGTTCGGAATATGAAGATGACAGAGCTTTCTTATGGTTGAAAGGTCATGAAAAAAAAGATGGTGAATATGGAGATGATTCATTAAAAGAGGTGGCGGATAAAATGGTTAGTTTTTATAAATTACGACACGACTTCCTTTATTTGGTGTTTTTTAGTATATGATTTGTAATTTTGATAATATTTATATGACATTCTAAATGATTAAATCTACTTCATTGTAGGCTGAATTGAAAAGACAAGTTAAAGATGGTAGTTTAATCACCGAAGGAAGTAATGATGTTCTTACTATGACACTGGGTACTCCCTGATATGCCCCAAGTGTAACCTCGGCCTAAAGATACCAACCTCGGCCCAGAGACACCAACCTCGGCCGAGACCATGGCAGACGTTGGACGAGTCTTGGGCATGCGATATCACCCCTCGGCCATATCAAGGTCGACCGTGGCCGACACTACTATGAAACTCTCCAAGGGACCTCACAAGGATAAAACAACACTCGCATATGACTCTTGAAATGGAAACCTCGACCATACATAGGCCGAGCCTGCAGGAGGCCACCCAGATCAACCTCATATCAGGCCGACCCTGTCCATTGTCTCGGCTAGGATTAGGCCGAGACCTCTATGGAACACTCGGACTGAATAGGTATCAAGACTCACCAACCTCGGCCTCATCAAGGCCGAGGTCATACACCATACGCGGTAGCCGAGCACCTGCTGACATTTAGATAAGGACACGTTGACACAAATCAGTTATAACAAGATTATTCCCCACACGTGGGGAGAATATTGCATCATCATTCTCTACATGTGACAGTGACAGATGACACTCCCACATTGGTGAGGTAACCACACACATTCTCATGGCATGCATGGGGGGTACATTACACCCCTAGGTACTATATATAGAGGTCATCCTCTACCTTGCAAAAGGATTCCAAATATTCAACCCTAGCTGAACCTCTGTCCATATACACTGTAAGAGAGAGAAAGCTTGAGAGATTGTATCCATGGCCATTAGTGCCTTGTTGCAGTGAGATTATTCACACACACAGTGGGCGTAGGCCAATCTAGGCTGAACCACTTATATCCTGGTGTATTCTCCTCTTCTCCTCATCTCATTCTCTTACTTCTTTACATAATTGTGTTGCCATTGTTGTCCTTAGATTGAGCTTGAGAACACCTTATCTGGTGGTGCTAATTCCAGCATCATCATTTTGGCGCCGTCTGTGGGAAACGAGAAGCTATATCTTCATCTTTTTCTGCTTAACCTCACCGGAGACTCTGGTGGTGAACCAGGCCTCCCCCTAGCGCGGAGCTGTTTCACCATTGAAAGAGGTCCTGTGAAGTACTAAGCTCATCTGCTACTCAAGTTCTATAGTGTTAACACATGGCACCAGAGTTACCACCGCCTCTCCCGCCGCCTGGGGGTGGAGGGCCTAGTTCCAGTCAGGCGCCCTCCAGTCCGAAATGGCGGAGGTAGCAGCATCCTTGAGATCTTTAGCTGCAACACAACAAGCCATGCAGGAGCACTTTGCTCAGCTCAGTCAAACTATGATGAGGCCACTGGAGTCTCACCAGATATGATCACTCCAGCGATAGTTCAGCCTCATCCTGATGCCAGGGGACCACCCCAGGCGCCAATGAGAGACTAGCCTGCACCCCAGCGGAGAAGGGACGTTGCTGACCCTAGGCGCTTGCGCCTGGGGAGGCAGGGAAACCCTTGCCCAGAGGACAAGTATGATGACCTAGAGGAGGAAGAAACCCCGGAGGGCTGATGGGAGCCGTATGAGGTGTCAAATAACACTGTACGGCCTCTTAGGCAAAGTCAAGGTTGTGTCGGCCGAAGAGGTGAAGAGGCCCAACAAAGAGGGTCGGCCTTTGATAGGTTGAGCAGAGGGTCGGCCTTCGAGAGACTGGGCCCGGTGAATGACCTAAGACAGAGGCTGTCGAGGTCAAGGAGCGCAGCAGACTCTCAGAGAGTGAACAGGCAGGGTCGGCCAGACCAGGGCCGACCCTGTGAAAGAAGAGGTCGAGAACAGGAAGAGGTCAACAGCCAACGTGTCGTGGCAGGGGAACCCTCGGTTCATCGCAGGGAGGTGGCAGGGGATAACCTCGGCCAAGTTGATGATATAAGACCTTGGAATGATTCTATACAATGCCTTGAGGAGAAGATAGGAGGCTTCATTAAAAGCAGGGACCCATTACAAAGGGGCTACTCAGAGGGTTCCCCATTTGTGGCTAGGATAGTGGGGTTCCTAAACCCAGCTAAGTTCAAGCCTCCTACAATGTCTCCCAAGTATGATGGCAGCACTAACCCTGTACATCATATCGAGATGTACCAGTAAGCAGCAGACATTTACTCGATACCCGATGAGATGAAGTGTATGGCCTTCTTGGGGACCTTGACAGGGGCAGCACACAGTTGGTTTACCTCCCTTCCGAAGAACTCAATTGAGAACTTCAAAGGCTTGGCTGAGCAGTTCATCCACAACTTCTGCTTTGGGGTGAGGCCTCAAAAGAAGACTACCCACCTGCTGTACGTCAAGCAGGCCAAGGGTGAGAGCCTAAGAGACTACATAACAAGATTCAACAAAGAGAAATTAGAAGTGGAGGATTATGAAGAGAACATAGCCATGACCGCCCTTATAGGAGGCCTCCAGAAGGGGAAGCTATTGTGGAAACTGGCGGAAGACCCCCTAGGTCTATGGCAGAGCTGCTGGCAACCGCAGGGAAAGTAATGAATACGGAAGAGGCAATGGCCGCCAAGTATGAGGAGGAGAACCGCGGTGGCACTGGGAGGAACCAGACCAAAAAAGAGGGGAAGAAGAGGTCAGGAGATGACAAGTTCGCTCACTATACTCCTCTGACTGTGAGCTGCGAGAACATCCTCAATGAGATTAAGACTGACTGGACTCTGAGATGGCCAGAGAAACTGAAGGCCCCACCACATAAGAGGAACAAAAACCTATGGTGTGAGTTCCATCAGGATCATGGCCATGTCGCAGATAGATGCTTCGCTTTAAAAGATAAGATTGAGAAGATGTTGAAATCTGGAAAGCTGAGGAAGTATGTGGATGGTAAGGTTCCAAAGGGTGGAAGAGATGACCCTAAGAAAAGAAGAGATGACAGGTGCCGAGGCAATGTCCCGACCAGAAGAGACGATGATTCAGAAGGAGATGACGAAGACGATCCGGATCTTCCGCCAAAGGATGATAACACCCCGGTGAAGAGGGTCGGTACGATCTCCTTTGGTATTAGCACCATATGTGGGGGATTTGCAGGAGGTGGCTCTGAAGTAGCTGACGGGAAGGCTCATGTAGCAGAGGTCAGGTCATGGGCCAAGCCTGAAGTTATGAATCTAACGTCTTACGATACAGTGCAGAAGAGGAAGAAGGTAGACATGGACACCCTCATAGTGGGGTTCTCCAGACTCGACTTCAAGGGTATATTAGCTCCCCATGATGACCCTTTGGTCATAACAACAAGGGTGCATGGGTGCGAGGTACGGAGGATCCTCATAGACGGGGGGAGCTCAGCAGACGTGATGTTGTAGCCTTGCTTCAAGAGCCTGGGTCTTAGCAGGGCAAGGCTGGTGCCCTATCATCACCCATTGATAGGCTTCAGTGGCGAAAAGGTCCACCCCTTGGGCATGTATGAGATGGACGTACGGATGGGGGATGAGTGGCCTAAGAGGCTGACCAAGAAGATAAACTTTTTCGTTATGGATGATAACGTTTTCTCGGCCTATAACCTCATCATAGGAAGGGTGGCCCTTAACGAGTTTGAAGCTGTGCCGTCGACGGTCCATCAGATGCTAAAATTCCCGACTCCTTATGGAGTAGGGGAAGTGCAAGGGGACCAGACCACGGCACGAGAGTGTTACTTCAACTCGGCCGAAGAGCGAGAAGCCCATAAGAAGGCAACCACCACTTATAGCATTGACACTCTTGACCCAAGAGATGAAACAAAGTTGAAGAAGGGAGAGGCTGCGGAAGAGGTAGAATCCATCGTCTTTAATGAGGAAGAGCCGGAAAAAACCATCCAGGTCGGTAAGGCCCTAGAGCCAGGAACCAAGGAAGAGCTGATAGACTTCCTCAGGATGAGACAGAGTGTCTTCGCATGGAGTCACACAGACATGCCTGGCATCGACCCTGAGGTGATGAGCCACAAGCTCAACGTGTCCAGAGATGCCAAGCCGATCAAGCAGAGACGAAGAGTCTACTCCAGGGAGAAGTATGGCGTCATCCGGGAAGAGGTCAAAAAATTGGAAGAGGCCGAGTTCATAAGAGAGGTAACCTATCCGGAATGGCTCTCAAATGCAGTCATCGTGCCTAAGGCTAATGGGAAGTGGTGAATGTGTGTGGATTTCACTGACCTGAACAGGTCTTGCCCAAAAGACAGCTATCCCTTACCTCGAATAGACCAGATGGTGGACGCGACGGCGGGGCACGAGCTCATGAGCTTCATGGACGCGTATTCAGGCTATAACCAAATCTTCATGGATGATGAAGACTCTGAGAAGACAACCTTCATTACTGACAAAGGGACGTACTGCTACAAAGTGATGCCCTTCGGTCTGAAAAATACAGGGGAAACGTATCAACGTCTTGTCAATAAGATGTTCGAAGAGCAAATAGGTAAGCCCATGGAGGTGTATGTAGACGATATGCTAACGAAGAGCTTGAAAGCTTATACTCATGTAGCAGACCTTGAGAAGACCTTTGATGTTAAGGACTTGTACAAAATGAAACTCAACCCAGCAAAGTGTGTCTTCGGAGTAGGAGCTGGGAAGTTCCTGGGGTTCATCGTTAACCAGAGGGGAATTGAAGCGAACCCTGAGAAAATCAAGGCATTACTTGACATGAAGACTCCTAGGAGTATCAAGGATGTCCAAAGACTCACGGGAAGAGTGGCTGCCCTTAACAGGTTTGTTTCTAGGGCAACGGACAAGTGTCTTCCATTCGTTAAAGTTCTAAGAAAGGCCTTCCAATGGGACGAAGAGTGTGAAAAAGCCTTCAACCAGCTCAAGTCCTACTTAGGGTCTCCCTTATTGCTGTCTCGGCCCATCGCAGGAGAAAGGTTGTTTGTGTATCTGGCAGTCTCTGAATCAACCATCAGCGCGGCCATCATATGAGAAGAGGATGGGATCCAAAGGCCTGTGTACTTCAACAGTAAGGTCCTTCAGGGGTCTGAACAAAATTATCCCCGTATGGAGAAGTTGGCTTATGCCCTAATACATGCCTCAAGAAAAATGAAGCCTTACTTCCAAGCTCACTCCATGGTAGTCATGACCGACTCCCCACTAAGACAGGTTCTGCACAAACCTGAGAAGTTCAAGAGATTGATGATCTGGGCCATCGAACTAGGAGAATATGATCTTACCTACCAGCCTAGGATAGCCATCAAGGGGAAGGCCCTTGCGGACTTTGTCGCAGAATTCACCTGGGAAGAGGCCAAGACAGAGAAAGGCCTAGATGACGACGAAGAGACAAACCGTGGTGTCTTCCGAAATTCGGAAGAGATGGCACCGAACGTCTTCCGAGATCGAGAAGAGGTCATCTCAAGCAAAACTCGGAGAAGAATAAAAGAGAACGAAGATGATCGGTACCTCTTCAAGAAAGGAGTTATGACAGAAGAGGTCTTCTCCTCAGATGTAGACGTCTAGAGCCTCTTCGTTGATGGCTCTTCCCGTGATAGCGGAAGTGGGGCGGGGCTAATACTCTCGACTCCAGATGGTGCCAACATTGAATACGCCTTGAGATTCAACTTCCTGGCCTCAAACAACGAGTCCGAGTATGAGGCCATGATAGCAGGTCTCTTATTGGCAACAACTCTTTGAGTAAAGCGACTCCTACTCCATAGCGACTCAAGGTTGGTTGTCAATCAAGTACTGGGGATATACGAGGCCAAAGACGAAAGGATGGCCAAGTACTTAAAGAGGGTAAGAAGGTTGTTAGAATATTTTGAAGAAGCAAAACTGAAGAGAGTGCCTCGACTAAGTAACAATCACGCTTAAGCATTGGCAAGGCTGGCCTCGGCAATGAAGACAGATATGGGAAGGACCATTCCGATCGAGGTCTTAGGAAAGGCAACCATCGAGTAAGAAGAGGTATGTAACCATTTTCACAATTTGAACCTAGGAGACTCATGGATCGACCCTCTCGTCAGATACCTAAGAGAGGGATAGCTGCCTGAGTCCAAGACAGAAAGGAGAAAGTTGAGATAGAGGGCTGCCAAGTTTTCAATGGTAGGAGACGTCTTGTACAAAAAGGGATTTCTATTGCCTCTCCTCAGGTGTGTGCATCCCATGGGGGTTCCCCGGGTCTTACAGGAGGTTCATGAGGGTTCTTGCTCTAGCCATATAGGGGGAAGGCCCTTGGCCAAGAGGATGATCACTCAGGGATACTGGTGGCCTACCTTGTCCAAGGGCGCTGCAGACTATGTGAAGAGGTGCGACAAATGTCAAAGGTTCGCCACTATCCCTCATCAACCCCATCAGCCTATGACCTCAATCTCTTCTCCATGGCCATTTACGGTATGGGGAATTGACTTAGTAGGACCTTTGCCAAGAGCTTTCAACAACTATAGATTCTTGATAGTTTCCATTGACTACTTCTCAAAGTGGGTAGAGGCGGAGCCGATGATAACAATCACACAGCAGAAGACCTTCCAGTTCATTTGGAGGAATATCATATGCATATATGGCCTCCCAAACACTCTCATCTCGGATAATGGGACCCAGTTCAAGAACTCCTCCTTAGAAAAGTATTGCCTAAGAGTGGGGATTAAGCAGTTCTTCTCATCTCCTGGTCGACCTCAGGCGAATGGTCAGACCGAGGTCACAAACAGAACTATCTTGGACGGAATCAAGAAGAGGTTAGAAGATGCGAAGGGGAGATGGACTGAAGAGGTCCACGCTGTGTTATGGGCCTACAGAACCATGGTAAGGACACTAACAGGAGAAACCCCATTCATGCTGGCACATGGCTCAGAGGCCGTCATCCCAACGGAAGTAGGACTCCCAACTCATCGGATTCAGACCTACGACCCTGACAACAATGGGGAAGAGAGGAGGCTAGACCTAGATCTTATCGAAGAAAGAAGAGAAGACGCAGAGGTCAGAAAAGAAGCCTATCAACAGAGGGCAGCGAAATTCTACAACCAGAGGGTGAAGTCAAGACCCATTGCAGTGGGAGACCTAATGCTAAAGAAGACCCTACAGAAGGCAAATAAGCTTCACCCAAACTGGCATGGCCCCTACAAAGTAACAGAAGAGGTTGTGCCTGGCACTTACAGGCTATAAAACCTAGAAGGAGAACCTTTTACTAACCCATGGAATGCTGACCACCTAAAGAGATATTACATATGATGTTGAATAAAGTTTCATGTAAATGTACCATCTTATTGTGAAGAGGTTATTAATAAAGATCATTTCCCATGACAGTTCTTGCTTCATTCTTAGATCAGAAATATATTTATGGGGATAACATCTTAGGTGATGACCTCAGACCCTTATAACATCATTAATTTGGTGACAAGGTCTGAGGTGAGACACCATAATGAGATGACCTCAGACCCTTAACATCATTAATTTGGTGAAATTCATTATGAGGATAACCTCTTAGGTGATGACCTCAGACCCTCATAACACCATTTAGTGGTGACGAGGTCTGAGGTCAGACACCATAATAAGTTGACCTCAGACCCTTAACATCATTAATTTGGTGAAATTCATTATGAGGATAACCTCTTAGGTGATGACCTCAGACCCCCATAACACCATTAAGTGGTGACGAGGTCTGAGGTCAGACACCATAATGAGTTGACCTCAGACACTTAACATCATTAATTTGGTGAAATTCATTATGAGGATAACCTCTTAGCTGATGACCTCAGACCCTCATAACACCATTCAGTGGTGACGAGGTCTGAGGTCAGACACCATAATGAGTTGACCTCAGACCCTTAACATCATTAATTTGGTGAAATTCATTATGAGGATAACCTCTTAGGTGATGACCTCAGACCCTTATAACACCATTCAGTGGTGACGAGGTCTGAGGTCAGACACTATAATGAGATGACCTCAGACCCTTAACATCATTAATTTGGTGAAATTCATTATGAGGATAACCTCTTAGGTGATGACCTCAGACCCTCATAACACCATTCAGTGGTGACGAGGTTTGAGGTCAGACACCATAATGAGATGACCTCAGACCCTTAACATCATTAATTTGGTGAAATTCATTAAGAGGATAACCTCTTAGGTGATGACCTCAGACCCTCATAACACCATTCAGTGGTGACGAGGTCTGAGGTCAGACACCATAATGAGATGACCTCAGAGCCTTAAAATTATTAATTTGGTGAAATTCATTATGAGGATAACCTCTTAGCTGATGACCTCAGACCCTCATAACACCATTCAGTGGTGACGAGGTCTGAGGTCAGACGCCATAATGAGATGACCTCAGACCCTTAACATCATTAATTTGGTGAGATTTATTATGAGGATAACATCTTAGGTGATGACCTCAGACCCTCATAACACCATTCAGTGGTGACGAGGTCTGAGGTCAGACACCATAATGAGATGACCTCAGACCCTTAACATCATTAATTTGGTGAAATTCATTATAAGGATAACCTCTTAGGTAATGACCTCAGACCTGCATAACGCCATACATTGGTGACAAGGTCTGAGGTCAGACACCATAATGAGATGACCTCGGACCCTTAACATCATTAATTTGGTGAGATTTATTATGAGGATAACATCTTAGGTGATGACCTCAAACCCTCATAACACCATTCAGTGGTGACGAGGTCTGAGGTCAGACACCATAATGAGATGACCTCAGACCCTTAACATCATTAATTTGGTGAAATTCATTATAAGGATAACCTCTTAGGTAATGACCTCAGACCTGCATAACACCATATATTGGTGACAAGGTCTGAGCTCAGAACCATTGGTTGAGTTTAAACAAGACCATTGCAAAGACAAGCTTAGAAAGAGGGCTTCAGAGGTTGAAGCTCATTGCAAATTTATTTCTAGCAGACACCATAACAATGGAACTAGGAATGAAAAGCATCACATGACATTCAATGAAAAGAAAGTGAAGAGGGTCCTCATCAGAGGTTGATATATATATATATTCAGAAATTATATGTTCAATGATTATAGACAAAAGTTCCACAATATAGTTAAAGTTACAAACAATGATCAAAATATCCTAAGGGTCTCAGGGGGGAACGTTGACACACTCGGCTTGGTTAGTCACCTCGACCGCCTTATCACAAGGGTCTGCCCCTCCAACCTCGGTGACCTCCAGTATAGCAGTCTCGGCAGGAGCAGCAGCCTCTTCCTCAACTTCTTGAAGGGCCTGGGCAAACTGAGGATCAGCAAAGCCGAGACCCACGAAGTCAGAGGCCTTCAAAGTGCCGGCCTCTCTCTCTCTGATGTCAGCCCATTTAGTAGTGTCTTTGATACCTCTTTCAAGGTATTCAAAGCCAAACGCCATGAAATTATCAGAGGATTTGTAGTCAGCAATGATCTTCTCAGAGGCATCCTCAAGGGCGGCCCTGACAGTCGAGTTGACCTTTTGCTGAAGAACGTCGTCCTTAGCCTTCAGTGCGGCAGCATGGTCCTTGCCGAGCTGGGAGATGTCCCTCTCCAACCCCTTCACTTTCTCCTCGGAGCCCTTCAGCTCAGACTTGAGGCGCTCTATCTCTGCGTTCAGAGCACCCTGGACTTTCTCGGCCTCTTTCCCCTTTTGGATGAGAGGCAACTTCCTCAGAGTCCAGTTCGATAGATGGTGCATAGCGGTCAAGCCCTGCATATTTAGTAATCATAAGTAAGTTGAAGAAGAATCAGATGTTACACTTAGAAGAATTTGCAATGAAGGACCAAATCATACCTGAACGGCTCTGTGAAGGCCGAACTCAACCAGCAAGGGGGTGTCCATAGCCCTGTAGAAGCGCTTGTCAGCCTCGGTCATTACAGAGCCGATGGCATTCAGAGCCTGCATACTTTGGCCGACCATGCTATCAGTTAACTTCAACTGATCCAGACAAGCCGACAGTATGTCGACCGAAGAGATAGGGATAGCAGCTTCAGTGGTCTTCTTCTTCGGCCTCTGATCCTCAGGGGCATGATCTTCGGGAGCCCTCTTTTTTTTGTCGGGGGCTTCGAGGCTGAGGGAGCTGGGGGAGGAGCGTTCAGACCTGCTCTCTTGGCAAGTCTTGTCAAACTCGGTGCATCCATATCCCAAAGCTCGTCTGGAATGTCCCTTGGTCGCTCTGCAAAAAAAATAAATTATTAATAGACCTGAGTTAGATAATTAGATATGAATAAACACAGAGGATAAACTTGCAAAACAAAAATGCTTACCAAGCTCGGCAAGGGGACTTCCACCCAGACCTGTCCCAGAGAGGAAGTGGGGAGTCATCAGATGTTCAAACCTGACAAATAGACCATTTACCCCCTAATCCTGAAGGACTTTCACCTTCTGGAGGTTTTGAAGACTTAGACCAGGGTCGGCCCTGGCAGACATGGTGACCTTACCCTACCTAAGGGGCATCCTCTGATCCAGATGAGACGAGGGAACACATGGGCCAAACTCCCATGGCCTTGAGGCAAAGAAGTACCGAGGCTTCCAGTTATGGTTGGAAGTCTGGGTCACCTGAAGCAATTTCTTCTCAGGCCTCCGAGCTACAAAATAGTAGTAGCTCGGATGATTTTTGGCCGAGGAAGGGACGTAACATCCTACAAAGACTTGAACTGGAAGGTCTGAGTGGTGGACGGCCTTCCATAACACTATGGCCCCTATTAGGATTATCCAGGCATTAGGAGAGAGCTGGGAGGGGTCCAAATTAATGTAAGAGAGGATGGATCTGATAATGGGGTGAATGGGCAAACGGAACCCCAACTTGAACATCTGCTCATACAAGCAGATCTCCCCGTATCGGCCATGATAAGCCCTCTCTTCCCTCAGAGGTCTCCTAAGTTTTATTGAGGGGCTAATAGAATACATGTATCTGAAGCAGAGAAGGTCTACCTCAGTAATAGTACTCTCGTGCTCGGCCTCCTCAGAGACGTCGACATCAGACTCAACCTCATCATCATCCAACTCAACGTCGTCCGGAGCAGATGTTGATGGGTAACTTGGAAACCTCTGAGCAAACTCTGCCCCGGTGACAGCCGACATAGGGATGATGTCAATTGGTGGTGGTATGGCCACACTCGTCTCAAGAATCTTAACCTCTTAGGAAGACCCTGAGGTGCTTGAGTGGTTATGGGACGAGGCTCGGCTGGAGACCTCGGCCTGATCAGGGGCCTGATCAGGCCTAGGTGTGAAGTCCATGGCCTCTTGAAAGGAATCCACAGACATGGGGTCTGAGGTAGAAGATTCAGACTCAGACATAGGTATGGGATCAGCAGGAACCCCTATCTGATAGAAGTTCTCCGGGGGGTCAGGATATATCACCTTCAGAGGTGGTGGAAATAGGGCTCTAATTGGAAACTCTTGTGATCTACGAGCCTCCTCCTGAGCTCTTTCTATTTGCCTAATTTTTTCTAAAGTCTTCTCTCTAAGAGAAGGGAACTCCTCAAGAAGCTGATATAAAGGTCTGAGCATCAGAGGACGACACTACACTTGGGGACCCTAAACTCTAAAAGTCACAAACAAGACTGGCTAACAAAGCAAAGGAATCTAAAGATCAAACTACTTAAATTTGGCAAGAAAAGCTTGCCTGAAATTATGGTGGTCTCACCGAAAAGCTAAGAAACTCGCCGAAAAGTACGAAAATAAGGGTGCTTGCAGGAAAAATGAAGGAAAAAGTATGAAAAACCTTACCTGAGGATGAAATGGTAAGGAAGAGAGGAGAAAACGCGAGAAATCACCACAAAAATGCCTTGAACCAAGATCTTTTTAGAGAGAGAGAATTACAGAAATGCTAGCGGCTGAAACGAAGAAATGAAGAAGAAAGAGGGAAAGAAGGGTTCAAAACCCTTATATAATCAGGCACAACTCCCAAGGCCCATCATTACCTTGGGAGCCCCAAAGGGCGGCTGACAGCACACGCCAACCAAGCATGCATGTTCCAGAGTTGGACAAGTGTCAGGCAAGTATTGGCTTGTAACAGGCAGGCCTCGGAGGTGTAGTAATCCCCTAGTCACTTGCTCTCACATATGACTAAGGGCTGGGGGGTGATTGATATACCCCAAGTGTAACCTCGGCCTAGAGACACCAACCTCGGCCCAAAGACACCAACCGCCGACCATGGCAGACGTTGGACGAGTCTTGGGCACGCAATATCACCCCTCGACCATATCAAGGTCGGCCGTGGCCGACACTACTATAAACCTCTCTAAGGTACCTCACAAGGATCAACAGCACTCGCATATGACTCTTGAAATGGCAACCTCGGCCATACATGGGCCGAGCCTGCAGGAGGCCACCCAGATTAACCTCATATCAGGCCGACCCTGTCCATTGTCTCGGCTAGGATTAGGCTGAGACCTCCATGGAACACTCGGACTGAATAGGTATCAAGACTCACCAAACTCGGCCTCATCAAGGCCGAGGTCATACAACAGACGCGGTAGCCGAGCACCTGCTGACATTCGGATAAGGACACGTTGACATAAATCAGTTATAACAAGATTATTCCCCACACGTGGGGAGAATATTGCATCATCATTCTCTACATGTGACAGTGACAAATGGCACTCCCACATTGGTGAGGTAACCACACACATGCTCATGGCATGCATGGGGGGTACATTACACCCCCTAGGTACTATATATAGAGGTCATCCTCTACCTTGCAAAAGGATTCCAAATATTCAACCCTAGCTGAAACTTTGTCCATATACACTGTAAGAGAGAGAAAGCTTGAGAGATTGTATCCATGGACATTAGTGCCTTGTTGCAGTGAGATTATTCACACACACAGTGGACGTAGGCCAATATAGGCTGAACCACTTATATCCTGGTGTATTCTCCTCTTTTCCTCATCTCATTCTCTTACTTCTTTACATAATTGTGTTGCCATTTTTGTCCTTAGATTGAGCTTGAGAACACCTTATCTGGTGGTGCTAATTCCAGCATCATCACTCCCAAACACTCGGGCCGTGTTCGGGGGTTGGGATTCGGAGTTGTTCCCACAAAGTACTTCAATCTTCCAAAGCGTGGTTCCAAGAGACATATTACTGAGTTGGAATCTGAATTAAGAGAAGCGAAGAAAAGATTAAAAGATATGGAAGCCCAATTGAAGTTAAGAAATGAGCCGGTTGCCGCAGCCCCAACAGTCGCACCCCGAGCTGAGAAAGTTGCTTCATATATGCGTGAAAGTGAAAATATAAAGCGTTCAAGTTTGGGTGGAAAAATTGCAACACAATCACTTTCTTCAAAGGTATAATGACACAAAGATAATTATACAAACACATACCATTAAGGTTTTGTGATTTTTGTTGTAATTGCAATTTGTTTTTGTGTTTCTTTGGCATAGTTCAAAGATAGTGGTGTAACACATAATGGAAAGTTACTACCTCAATCAGTAACTGCTGTGAAAAGTAAGAAACCTTCTTTGATAGCTAGTGATAAAAGTACGAAACAAGCGTCTTCTTCAAAGGTAATGGGATCACATTTCTCGATGGTGATAACTTTGTAGTTTTACTTGGTTGGATTAGTAGGGTATTGAATTTTATGTAGTTTTACAAGGTTAGGGCCAATAAATTGCTCAATTTTAATACATTGCTAAATTTTTATGTGATTATTTTTCGTAATTTAGGTTAGAGAATGTAGGTTGGCTATTGGCAATAAAACTAACATCGTTGCCGAGGGGATCGTATTCGATAGGAATGGACCGAACGAGAAAATTCATAATATAGCGTTGGGAGAAAATAATGTTTGGGTTTCCATTTTTAAAGTTATTTCTTCTAGTGCCATCCTCCCGATACCTATTCCAAGTGAAATGTATTTTGTGAAAGAGGCTATAGGGTCATATGTTGCTTGGCCCAAAGAGTTAGTGTTGCTGGGATTTGAGGTGAACCATTGGTTCTTATGTTTGTCTATAAGTTTATATTTGTTCTATGTATGACATTGCTTTCTGACATTTCACATGATTCAATGTAGAATGAAATGGAAGTTGGGAAAAAAGCAGGCCATGAGAAAGAGAAGGATATCTTCGGTAAAAGTAGATGTGATATAGTAAACAAGAATATTGATTGCGATTTGACAACCGCCTTCACCCATAATTTATTTATAACGAAGACGAATCAAATAACGATTCCACTGGAGAAAGAGATATTTGGATAAGATAAGGGACAATGCTATGTTTTTAAGAACGATTTGTTGGACTTTTGTGCATTGAAGCCTTTAGATTTAACCTGCATTGTTTCATACATGAGGTATAACTTGATTTAATCATGTTATTTAAAATGCGTTGTGACTAATTTAGTTACTTACTTTTACAGGTTCTTGTATGATAAGTTTTAGTGCTCCCGAGAAGAGTTTCAATTCTTCAATCCTGAGTCTTTCAATGGTATAAAAAAATTTGGTTTAACTCGACTTATTGGAAAAAGGTTGGGGAATGCAAAAAAAACTCAGATTTGTTTCATTCCTTACAATCTCGAAGATATGTAAGTAGTTAAATTAATTTTTTCCACATGAATAAATAAATCTTTATTATATTCTGTACTATATAATTATGACAAAATTCGTTTTACAGGTTCCATTGGGTATTGATTGTCACTGATTTGTCCACAAGAACTATTTATTGGTTGGATTCATTGAATACGGTACCGAGTGACAAAGATAAGATGTATATCACTACGTGAGTATAACATAATTTTTAATTTTGTTTGACATGCATTATGAGTACATTATTATTGCGATCTCCTAATACACGTCTTTGAATTCTCTTTACATGTAGTGGGATTAACACATTGAACATCGATGGGAAAAGGCATAACGCATCATGGAGTTGTATTAAGGTAAATTTATCATATAGTTGTTGTTATATAACATGTATAGCTAACATACAGTTTTCCATTGAAGATATAGAAGTCCTTGCACTAACTTTCAAATATCCCATCATTGGGGAAGTTATCACATGGTAGACCCCCTCTAAAAGTGATCCAAAAAATCTCTCTCTCTTTCTCCCTAAAGGCTTCTTAGTCTATAGGTGTTCGTAATGGGAAACACATTCTTATAGGACTAAATTATGAAGAGGATTTCATTCATAATTTATGGTTGAGATACCAATGGTTCATTGATAAATAACCCATGAAAACATTTAATTAGTCCCCAAACATCAAAGTAGATGAAGAGATTCCTATTGTTCCAGTTTGAACAAGATTTATAACTCTTCCTATCCACTTATTCGTAACATCCTCTATTTATTCAATCGCTAATATCCGTATGTAGTAAAGATCAAAGAACCATATCTAAAGCCCTGGTGGGTCATTGTACCCTTTAGGCCACAGAGTATTATCTAAACCCTTTAGGCATGACATATTATTAAGCTTACAACAACACTTGAGCAAATATTCATCGTAGAAGAATCTAAGATCGTGGATGTTACAAGGCAAGCCTCTAGAAAACCTCAAAGTCCATGAAAAAAATCAAGTTTAGCAGTAAACTAAGTGCATAAGATAACAAAAGCTGAAACTATAAGCAATTAAGCTACAATTCAATTAATGCTATGAAGTAGCATCCTTTTCAATATCTCCATCTTCGTCTAGGCTTGTCTCAATCTCGTCATCCTTTAAAGAAGTAGCTACTGTGTCCTCTTCCATTTGTTTCCTATCTAGTTTTGCAACCTCTTTCATAGGGAGTTTCAAATGTGGAGAAGTCTCCTTGGTCACAAAAAATCGTGGTTAAAACTAATGCAATTAAAGCTAATTGAGTCAAACTAACATAATTCGATAGACAACACATCAAACATAAGAAATCATAAAGCTTGGTTAATATGAAAATAAAATGTATAAGCTTAACAAAATAGGAAATTTCCATCTCAATAGATAACAAAATAGGCAATTTACTGGTTATAAAGTTATACACTTAACATTGGTAACATGAACACTAAAACCGATTCAAATGGAAAAGGGACAATGGTAACATAAACACTAAAACCGATTCAAATGGAAAAGGGACAATGATTCAAGGTGTTCAAAACTGAATACATTGTTTATTAAGTGAATATAATTAATTCAAACGCTAATATATTATTTATTAATTAATTCATATGCACCCTAAGCACTAATAAACATAAATGTCTGATAACATAACAATCCATAGATCATTCTTTTTTTCAATTTAACAGCAGAAACTATGAGCAAATCATCATTTATAAAATTTCAATCTTTACCCATAGCTGGATTCCAGATAAATAAAACTATAGGACCAAGCCCATTACTAGACACTATAGAGTGTACTCCATAAATTGTGTAGATGTTGCTCCCATTATCATGCATTAATGCAAAAAGCATATTCTGGTGAATAGATGAGTAGAGGACCGCCGAATCAGAACCTTCCTAAAATAAGTATCATCAACCATTTGAATAAACATAAGAATAATTCACAAAAGAGTTGAATAATGAAAAGTTATCAAAAACTCATGTCGTTAGTGAAATTGTCGAGTTTAGATCTTTCACAACCATTCCGAAAGTAGACTCTCATTGATGAACATGGATGACTTGATCCTTACCATGAGGAACTACCATGAAGCGAGACATAAGTGAGGGAAGGAAAATACGATCGATACACACGGTTGGAGGAAAATCCGATCGATACATAAGTCCATATATATGCAACTGCATATATATGCAGCATATGCATATATATGTAGCATATGATATATATGCAACATATGATATATATGCAGTCCATATATATTCAACTGCATATATATGCATATGCTGCATATATATGCAGTGCGTGTGTGCATGTTTTTGTGTGTGTTTGTGTGCGGGTGTGAGTGGGGAAGGGGGGAGGGGATGGGGCAAGGGGCGCGTGTGTGTTAGGATGTACGAATCAGATGCATACTATATGTTAGGACGCTAAACCAACTGAAATTGATAAAACTTACACAAACATTAAACATAACACAAACATAAAAAAGAGTTTGACATAAAAAAAGAGTTTGACAGACAACTAATAACTCTTTCACAAAGAGACTAAAACTTACACAAACATTAAACAGAACACAAACATCATACATGGCCAAAAAAAATGAAAAAACACATCCTACGGTTCGATTTTTATCCTCAGATTTTTCTTCCTTAATATCATTATGAGGATAATTGTCGGTAAACGGTACTTTTGATTTCAATCCAAGGATTTTGAGGAGGGTAATCACCTTCAGGATCTTATAAGGAATATGTTTGATGGAAGTGGGCTGGAAAGTCCCCAGGATTTTATAGCCTTTTACCGTTCACCTGAAGGCAGCAACTTCGAGAAATGATAGCATTTTCGTCATGCCCCGCTGATGCACATGTAGCCAACTTCGTAGCTTCCATATCCGGAGATGATCTTCCACATTCACCATGATGTTTTTACCAACGAACAACTTTTAATCAATATCAAATTGCAAAGATGTTCAAGTTAAAATTCACCACCAATCCCTATAAAAAATGAAGCACCTGAACATGTTCAAGTTCTACCGAGCATAGTTATTGAAAATACAAAATCAACTTTAAGGTACTTCTTGCATAAATCACTGCTAGATTCAGTGCATACCTGTGAATAAAGATAATAATTTAATCAAAAAACTAAATTTGTGAAGAAAACCCCCAATTGCACACCTGTAAAGAAAAAAAGATTACGGCACAACTTTCAAACCAAAATAATAAGACTGAAAATATAAGGAAAATTCAAATCTCGTTCAACGCTTTGCACCAGCTGTGTGAATGTGTGTGTACTTTGTGAGCAAGAGAGCGAGCAACTGAGTGAAAGCTTCACCCACCCCATGCTTGCAATTTTACCATGTTTGTGTCTTCAATCAGCTCATATTTATACCTAAAGTTAATGCATACTTTGGTTAGTACTCATTCCTAGAACACATTCACATATATAATTTTAGATCAATAAACACAATGATTCAAAAGCAGAAGTTCAAAATCACCAATAAAAATGTCTGAGCTAACATAAAAATCTCACTACTAATATTTTGTTCCAACTATAGATCGCTGAACATGGTCAAATTTAGTTCCGACTATAGTTTTCATCCTTATATATAAGGACCATTTACATATTTCAAGTGAAGATTTCAACTATAGATCACTGAACACACTCAAATTTAGTTCCAATTGTGATGGGTTTCACCTGTCTCTAATATTAGCCAGAAGTAGCATCATAATAATAGTCATGCTTCACCTGTCTCTACATGAATCCACTTCTTTCAAGTAAGATCGGTAAAGTTGAAGATCGTCACCCCATATCTTCTATTTTCCTAGTATTTGAGTAATGATTAGGCTTGAGTCTCCATAAGAATTCAATCTTGTGACTCCCATTTCTGAGGAAATTTCAAGACCTATGATGTAAGCCTCATATTCGATCATATTATTGGTGTAATCGTAGGTGAGTTTGATAGATTTTGGGGTCGGCATAATTTGGGGGATATTATGAGAATTTCCATGTTGAAACCTCTTTTATTGGAAGCCCATTGAAGTAGATCTTCCATACTTGATTGCAGCCTATTGTAAATCTACATACATTTAAACTTTGTCATTACTCTTAGGTCAGATTCTAGTGATAAGTTAGGTCAGATTCTATAGAAGGACCTTAGAGTAGATTTTGGGTGCTCTGTAGCCTTAGCACTGTCTGCAGGCTTGGGTAGGGGGAGTTTGTTGGGTCGAATACCTTTTCCTTGGGCATTATAATAGTGTCTTCGATCAAGTCCATCATTGGATCAGTTTATGAATGGTATGGGAGAGGGCTTGCAGTAAGTGCTGGTGGTTTTCCTTTTTCCATTGATAATTCTAATTTGGATAGGAGGCCAAATCTCGAGAGTAAGTCCGAGTGGAGTTTTTGGTAGAGTCTTTATAGTATCCATCCTTTTTTTGTTGTGTCAATCTAAGGTACAAAGGAAGTGTACCAAGCTTTGAATAATTATGTGGGCTCAAGTATGATGACCCTATCGTGGCAGCCAAGGCATTATCTTTGGAAAATAAGGAGGGTACCCTCCATTACGATTCAAGTTACTGGCCTTACTATCTTCATTTATGACCCATGAGATGTTTACTTTTATGTAGTCTATGTAAAATCCTTCTTTATAGAGGAATTCCATCCCGAGTTGGAAAGATTTATATTATTCATGCCACCAAGGCTCTAGGAGGCCTTGATAAGGAAAATCTCTCCTTATAGGTTAAAGTGACCGTTCCACCCATGATGGCGGTCTTTGAGGTGGGGGGTTTACCTTTTCCATTGGAGGTGTATCCAAGACTGACTTTGCCCTTATGTTCAATGGTCTTGTCGGCTTTTAGATTTCCCTATAATTTCTCCCTACTCTGAATCTGAGCATATATCCCATTTTATGAATTATTCAATCGACTATATTACGGATAACTGGTTCTTCCTCTATCCTTGATTTAGTGGGATAACCCAAAATCCGCTAAAGCGGATATCACTACTACCATGGTGGGTGTCTAAGAGTGAGGCAATACAGGTGCTGGAGACTATGGACCCACTATCATTTCCTTGTGTTGTAATAATTTCACTGTCAAACCAAAACTTTAGTTTCATGTGTAGTGATGAGGGTAGTGTTCCCATGGGTGTATCTAGGCTCTTCCTAGTAAGAGATTAAAACTGTTCGGGACATCGAGTACCTTAAACTCAACGTTTCACTGGATGGGCTTAATGATAAGTGTGAGGGTGATGGCTCTTAGGACTTCTCGACGAGTGTTGTCATAGGCACTGATGATGATAATGAAGGATGCAAACTCCTAAGTGATGTATCCCAAACAAATAGTTTTGCAATAGGGGAACATATTAATGGAGGACCCATTATCTATTAATACTAGTGTCAGAATCTATCTGAAGACCTCAATAGTTATGTGCAATGAAAACTGGTGGTTGTGGCCTTTCATGGGGAGGTCTTTGTTAGATAAGTTGATGTATTGCTGCATAGATATAAACCCAAAGATGGTGGACATTTCGACAAGTGACAAATCTCAAGGTACTAAGAATGATATAATAGATGTATGAGGGTCCCTTTATATTACCGATATGTGGTTAGTAGTTCCCAGATGGAGATGTTGACTAAGGTTTGACGGAGTTATTCTTGAATATTGTTATTTTTTTTATGGGAGGGGAGTAACGAATCCCTTAGCTTCTCCTTTCCCTTTCCCTATGGGATTCTAGGGAGTATAGTTTCTCCCTGACCGAGTGAGGAAGTCGAACTCTTTATCTAGAGAGAAGCGACTCTCTACCTATGCTTTTTGCTTAGTCTTTTCTAGACAGAGTAAGATATCTGTTATGGAAATAAGGCCGGTGGCAGGAGAAGTTGAATCTGGGATCATTACTTCGATCCATTTGAGGACTGGGGGCTATTTTGGGTCGATAGGAGATTTATTCTGAGTTCGATGGAGATCCCTGGATGCTGCATCAACTATCCAACGTACTGTCATGTTAGGATCAAGAGAGGGGGTATTGCTCTCTGCCACTATTACGAGTACGTGATCGTCCTTTTGATAATCTGTAATCAGGGAGGCTTTGTATAGTTAGATGATATTTACTTGGCTTCCCAAATTTCATCATTAAAGGCAGGCTCTTCAAGATTTTCATCATCAAAGAGGTCTCAAATTTTCTCGAGTTTAGTTCTTGCACTATTCTCGTACCCCATAATAAATGTCCCCATAATAATATCAATATTCAGCATACTTTGGCCCCCAAGGCAAGTGTCCTTTTAAAAACATAGTACCGAACGTTGATACTACATATCGAAGGTTGTCAAACTTCCCATGTGCATCATTTTAGGGAGAAGATTTGACCATTTTTATGCCGATTTTCTGTTATGTAGGGAAAAGATCTACGAACAGACACAACAGATACATAACCAATAAAAGACTGAGAAAAAGCCATCTACTCCGAATTCTCGCCACACTTTTTTCATTCACGATTTTTCGTTATAGCGATTTTCTGTTATATATATATATATATATATATATATATATATGCTGTTATATATATAACAGTATATATACTTAGTATATATATATATATTATATGCTGTTATATATATAACAGTATATATACTTAGTATATATATATATATTATAACAGTATATATATGCATATATTATATATATAACAGTATATATACTTAGTATATATATACTATAACAGTATATATATGTTGTTATATATATATATATATATATATATATATATATATATATATATATATATATATATATATATATATATGCTGTATATATATGTGCTATATATATAACTGTCAATGCTTCAATCGGTAATCAGTTTAATTTTTAGACTCTTAACAACTCACATGTCTTTAATGATACAATATCCAAGAGTTTTTTTTCTGTAAGGAATAGACAAATGTTCAATTTTGCTATCATAGAGAATGAGGTAGTTGGTATATGGCCATGTGAATTTGGAATTTTGAAATTTAGTTTTTGAGTACAATGATTTTCAGCTAGATGGATGAGGTGCACTTGATAGTTTTGTTGTTGGAGTATTTTATATTTTTTGAATAGGGTGGATAGTCCTATAAAGAGAGGAAATTATGCCCAAAATTATTATAGTTTTTACAATTATTTGTGTTGTATAAATTTTTTTTAGACTTGTACTCTTTTATTATTTGTTCAGTAATAATGTTTTGTGTTAACTAGTGCCCAATGCAAGGAAATGATACTCTTTATTGCAGATATTTTGTGTTGAAGTTCATGAAGTACTTCATGGAGGATCCTTCCATACCTTTTGAAATAAAGGTATGTTACCAATGTTCTCTTTTTGTCCTATTATATAGAATATTGTTTAGTTATTAACTATTATATACCGTAATAATAAATTCAATTCTATCTTCAATTTTTTAGATGAGAAGATTGTCCGATAAAGTGACATACACGTTGAATGAACTAAATGAAGTTCAAATGGAGTTCATTGAGTTCATTACGGATTATATATATTAGGTATTTTCGAGTAATTGTATTTTGTTATGTTGTATGACAATGTGTTGAGATGATTGTGTTTTGATGAAAACTATGTTGACTATATTTGATTGCAGAGTTACTCATTCTGGGTTGGATAGCGTCGAGAATAATTGGATCGAATATTACGTTCGACAACGTCCTAGCTTGAGTATATTATTTTGGATTGTGGTTCTTATGATGTAATTCACAATGCTAGTTTTTGGATATTGTGATGTATCATCACTATTTTTAGGATATTATCACGTAAATAACTAGACGTTAACTGGTTTTTGGATAGCTAGTTTTTGGATGTAATGTAACTTCACATCAATTTGATTATAAATATCTTGATGTATATCAAGTTAGTGATATTTATGACCTTGGTTATTATCCATTTACAATGATTGATTTGAGTTCAAATAATAGTTGTTTATTGATGGATTAATGATTTTTTTTTTAATTTTTTATATTAACATTTATGTCAGTTTTGAAAAAACTCTCATAAAATTATTAAAACTAACATAAATGTGATTGTATTTATGTCAGTTTTTTATGAAAATGTGATTAAAAACATGTTGAATGTTGTAGTTTTTATGTGTGTTCTTAAAAATTGAGATAAATGTGATCTTATTTATGTCAGTTTTACGAACATTTATGTCAGGACTTTATATGTTAGTTTTGAAAATTTCTAAAACTGACATAAATGGTCATTTATGTCAGTTTTTGACTGACATAAATGACCATTTTTTCTTGTAGTGAGTTTTTGTGAAAAAGAAGGGGCCGTGCTCATGTAATATGTATGAGCTGCCTACGTACCTCTGGGGGTTTTTGAAATTTTTTAATTTTTCTGAAAATATTTTTTTTACAGAGGATCAGGCCCATGTAGTTCTGGGTAGAGGGAAATGAAGAGATTTTTTTTAGAATAGAAGGGAGATGAGAAGAGTCGTAGCGCATCGAGATTTCGGACTAGGGGTAAAATTTCTTGAGACGGTCCAGGTTGACTGGACGAGCCATCTCTTCTCCGTCTAAGTCGGTGAGCATGGTGACACCGCTGGACATGATCTTCTTCACAATGTATGGCCCGCTCCAACTGGGCTTGAATTTCCCTCTGGGGTCCCAGATGGGATCTACTATTTCTTTGAGGGCAAAATCCCCTTCTTGGACACCACGGTCCTTGAATCTCTTATTGAATGAACGTGCTATTCGACAATGGTACCCTTTGTATGTGATACAATGCCTTCAGTCTCCTTTCGTCCAAGAGTGATAGCTCATCGAGGCGACTTTGATGATAGTCCTCCTCCCTGACCTTACTTTTAAGCATAATGCGTAATGAGGGTATTTCTAGCTCCACGGGTAGGACTGCTTCCATGTCATAGACTAGAGAGTAAGGTGTAACCCCAGTAGAGGTTCGAATTGGGGTTCAGTTACCCCAGAGGGCGTATGGGATTCGATCGACCCAATATCGATAACTTTCGATCATCGTGCTGATGATGGCTTTGAGGTTCTTGTTAGCGGCTTTGACTGCACCATTGGTTTGAGGTTGGTAGGGAGAATATTTATGTCTCTGAATCCCATAATCGTTGACCACCTCTGTGATTTCTGCCTTGAAATGTAACCCGTTATCTAATGCTAGCTCATGTGGGACCCCATATCGACAGATATTATTTTATCTTGATGAATTTGGCCACTTTCTTAGCGTTCAGGACTGCGTATGACTCGGCTTCGACCCATTGGGTGAAGTAATCAATGGCAACCAGGATGAACTCATGCCCGTTAGAGGCCTTGGGTGTAACCTTCCCTATGATGTCGATGCCCCAGGTGGAGAACGGCCAGGGAAAAGTCATGTTGTATAATTCTCGCAGAGGCAAGTCTTGAAGGTTGGAGAACTGTTGGCATTTGAGGCATTTCTGGACATAGGCGGTGCAATCCTGGATCATGGTGGTCCAGTAGTAGCCTTATCGTATGATCTTCTTAGTAAGCATGTGACCATTCACGTGGGGTTCGCATTCCCCGCTAAGTATTCTATGCATCACCTCTTTAATGTCAGCCCCCGCGATGTAGTGTAGATGGGTTCCATCAAAGTTTCTTTTGAACAGTGCTTTGTGATAGATAATGTAATGGGCGGCCAGCCTTCAGAGGGTTACCCAATCTTCCTTGTTGGAACCCTTGGGATACTCACCATGCTTGAAGAAGTGCCAGATATCACAATACCAGTAGTTGGCTAGCTCGGGATCTTCTTTGGTGATGAGCTCAATGTAGTAGCAGTGGATTGGTTTATCTTACTTTTGGACGAGGGAGGGGGCCATTGTTATTCCTTCGGGAATGTCGACTATGAAGGCCAAGGTAGTATGGGCATCGACTAGGTTATTCTTTGCTCGAGGTAGGTAGTGGAAGGTGATGTCTTGGAATTGGGAGGCTAGTTCTTCTAAGTGGGCATGGAAGGGTTGAAGCTTATCGTCCTTGACTTTTTATTTTTTGAGCACTTGACCAATGATGAGGGCTGAATCCCCGTAGACATCTAGGCATTGAACACCTTTCTTTAGAGAAACTTTGAGGCCTACCGTACACGCCTCGTATTCAGTCATGTTGTTGGTGCAAGGGAAATCCAATTTGATGGCGATGGGAGTGTGGGAGTCATCTGGGGAGATCAGAAGTATCCAAATGCCATATCCCTTTTTGTTGGCCACGCCATCAAAGAATATTTTCCATCGGAGGTCATCTTGAGCAGCATAGAAGATGCTTTCATCTAGGAATTCGAAGATCCAATCATCAACTTCTTTCATAGGGTAATCATCGAGGTAGTCAGATATGGCTCTTCCTTTCATGGGTTTCTGTGTGACTTACACGATATCAATCTCGACTAAGAGCATCAACCATCGAGCCATTCGGTTGGATAAGGCGAGTTTCTCAAATAGGTACTTAATGGGGTCCATTTGGGATACAAGTTTAATGGGGAAGGCGAGCATGTAGTGTTGCAAGTTTTGGGTGACCCAAATAAGAGCGACGCACGCTTTTTCCAAAATGGTGTAGTTGACTTCGTATCTAGCCAATTTGCGATTGGCCTAATATATGGCTATTTCCTTATGAGAATGTTCAAGGTATTGGGCTAGCAAAGCCCCAGCTGCAGTGTCAGTTATGGTTAGGTATAGGAGCAAGGGGAGACCAAACAGTTGTGGCATGAGTACTGGAGGTTGAGTCAGGTATTGTTTGATTCGATCGAAGGCTTCTTAGCAGACCTCATTCCAAACTTTGGTTGAATCCTTTTGGAGGAGTTTGAAAATTGGTTCACAAATGGAGGTGAGCTGGCCGATGAATCGGCTGATGTATTATAATTTCCCAAGGAAACCCCAGACCTCTTTCTCCATTCGGGGAGGTGGCATCTCAAGTATGGATTTTAGCTTGGCAGGATCTGCTTCTATCCCTTTTTCACTGACTATGAATCCCAAGAGTTTTCCCTTTATAAATCTGAAGACACATTTCTGTGGATTGAGTTTCATCTGAGACCGTCTCAATCGTTCGAAGAACTTTCGAAGAACGAGAACATGACCTTCTCTAGTTATGGATTTGATAATCATATCATCCACATAGACCTCAACTTCTTTGTCAATCAGATCGTGCAGGATGGTTGAGGTTTCCCTCTGGTAGGTAGCCCCAATATTCTTGAGATCAAATGGCATAACAGTGTAGCAAAAGGTTCCTCATGGGGTGATGAATGCATTTTTTCTTGATGATCTGAGTACATTTTGATTTAGTTGTATTCTGGAAAACCGTCGACGAATGACTTGAGAGCATGATTGGCCGTGTTGTCCACGATCATGTCGATATTGGGTAGCGGGTAATCATGCCTTGGAGAGGCTTTGTTCAAATCGTGGTAGTCTACACACATCCGAACTTTCCCTCCTGATTTCGGCATACGCACTATGTTGGCTAGCCATGTAGGATATTTAATCACACAAATAAAACCCATGTTCAGCTGTTTGACCACCGCTTCTTTGACTTTGAGCGAATATTCGGTACGGAGCTTTCTCAGCTTTTGTTTAATCGGCTTGTAATCTAGAAGAGTGGGGATCTCGTGCTGAGAAATTTTAGGATCAATGCCGGGCATATCATCATAGGACTAGGTGAATATATCTATGGATTCATTTAATAATTCTTCGAGTTGTGCGCGCTCATGCTCGTCGAGGGTAGCCCCTATCCTGATCTCGTGCAGTTAGCTACTAGAATCGAGGTTAACAATAACAGTTTCTTCTTCATTAACTTGAACGCGTTGTTTGTTATTAACCTTATTTAGATCAGTTAAGAATTGTTCATTTACAAAATCATCATCATCAAAAGTTTGAGTAGAATCTAAATAATTAATGTAAGGCACAACTAGATACTCAAAATCTTCGTTTATTTTATTGATAGGAAAAACAACATTGAGAACTTCATCAAAGGAGGTATCAATTACATTTGAGCAAGGATAGACAACAGAAGAAGAAATGGGGTAAACATTGGGGTTAGGTGAGATTTCAACATGTAGAATGGGCGTTGTGGGATGGATCTAGTGATGTAGTGCCTGAATGAACCATGCAGAGTGTCAACCCCAGTGTCTGTAAGTCAAACGAATCCTCGAAGTCACTTTCCTACGAATCTTTGGTATCTCTGATGAGCGGTTGTATATGGCGTTGGGAATTTTTGGACCATGGGTAGCTGTCTTGGAAAAATATCTCCATTACGGGTTTCATCTTTTGTCTGTATGGTTATACCATGGCCCCGAAAAGCCGTAAAAGGGGAAATACTCGCCCTCTTTGATGAATCATCCATTCAAGGAGTCACCTGATATGGTCTGGATGTAGTCTAGTCTTCTCTTGTTCTGCTGGTTGATACCCCAAACCACAAGAAGGGAAATATTTCTTCAGTTCAATGGAATCAAGTATCCCTTGCTGTCTTTGTTTGAGCCCCAGCCCGGGCATGAACTGTATATTTCTGAACATCTGAATCACATTGACGTTGCCATGAGGGTCATATTCTGGAAAAACCCTTTCTTTGAAATCGTCCCCTGCCGAGAGTAGGAGTGGTTCAACTCGAAATCTTGATAGGAGCATATCATTTGACCCGTGCAGTATCTCAAGGATTGGACTACTAGTGCTTGCAACCTCGGCATTATCATTTTGCCTGAATAATCTTGCCATAATCTAGACAACATCATCTAGGCTGACTTCTTCGGTTGGTACCACCCAATTGTCTGACTCTCGGGCCCATTTCCATGCTTCCAAGAATAGCGTGCTGAACCTATGGCAATCAATGATCATCTGTGAGGAAAATTTCAGTCCGAACTCTAGGAGTTGGTTTAGCACTTCTGATAATTCCATACCTCCATTTTTAGAATGGGTATGGACAATGATGCATGCTCTAGTAAGGAGTGACAGTACCTGATGAGTGAGGCTAACAGGGTGTAGGAGGAAATATGGGCAAGTTTGGAGAGGTTTGGGAGAGTGTATGGGTGTGATTTGAGTTGAGGGATCAAATTCTGGGTTCATTTCTAGGAAAATAACATTGGTATGATTTGGGAATGGGTTGTGAGTAATGTTTGGCTTAGGATTGGATGGTGGGCCAATGGTACCCCGGTCAATTAGACCTTGGATTATGTTTCGAAGGTGAAAGGATTGGTCGGTGGTATGACTAGCGGTTTGGTGAAAGGCGCAATGGGCATCGGCCTTGAAGTTTCTTGGAAGTGTATTTGGCAATGGACGGGGATCCAAGGGTTTGATGAGGTTTTGACTTAACAGGGCTTGATAAACTTTGGAGAGGGGAGCATGGAGCTCGGTGTTTTCCTTTTGGACTGGGACAGGGGGCTTTCTGGTGCCCACGAAATGGGTGGTTGAGAGATGTTATTGATGGTTGAGACTGCAGTATTGGCAGGTTTGTCATATTTTCTGGGAGTGAACTGTACGAACACTTTCTTTGGTTCAACCTGTGTTTTAGCAAGACCTTCCTCGATTTCTACTCCTGCTTCTCTGAGAGATCGAAAGTGGGGATATAATTGTCTTCCCATGGTTTCTCGAACATGGGGTAACAAATTCTTCTTCACTATGTTGACTTGTTCTTCCTCGGATGGTCGATTGGTCATAGTGGCTGCCTTTTCCCTTCATCGGGCTCTGAAGTTACTGACTGATTCCCCAGAGTTCTGTTTGAGAAGATCTAAATCACGGCAGGTGACCTCAAGCTCCTCGTTATATTTGTAACGTGACATGAATTCTCAAGCTACATCCTCCCAGCTACGAATTCTGGACTACTCGAGAGACAAAAACCATCGAAGAGCGCTATACTTCAAATTTTGCTAAAATAGTTGGGACATCATTTCTTCAGAAGCCCCTAGGAGAGTCATAGCATGTTGATAACCGCAAAGATGGGCAATTGGGGGTCCACTTCCTCCGAATTTCTCAATATTCGACATCTTGAAGTTCTCGGGTAACCTTGCCTTAGGATAAGGAGACATGTGGGTGTAGTCCATGTAATTTACGGAGATTATGACTTGTTCAAACTTCTTAGTTAGCATCTTGAGATCTTCTTTAACCTTGTTCAACTCTTCTTCTTCCGGATCAACGATCGCAGGCAAGTTATCCCCAGGCTGGGCAAGGTTTGGCATAGGAAGCTGGGCAGGCGACGACCCATTAACATGAGGGACACATGGAGCGTGCTGATACTCTTCAGGAACCCAAATAGGCTCGCGTGAACCTATAGTGCGAGGGAATAAGACCTCGGGCTCTTGAGGAATAGGAACCTATTTTCGTTGCATCTCTCGAACTTTAGTCTGAAGGTTGTTAATCTTGGACATAAGTTGAGCTAAGACTTCCGTCAGATCTGGCTGCACAACTGGTACTTGATTTGTGTTCTCCATGGAAAATGGATGGATACCAGACTCGAAAGAAGTAGCAGGGGAACGGATGGAGCTCCGGGGTGATTTGACTGAAGATCGAAGCTAATAAGGAGCCAGGTCAAGGACGTGCGATCGACCTGAGAAGGCGTAAAACGGGATTTATTTTTGAAAAGAAAGATGGAAAATATTTTTAACATTTTTTTTTGAGATTGAATATTTTTTGATTTTTGGTAAAGAAAGGAGAAATGTTTATGGATTTTTGATGAAAAAGGGAAAAATATATTTTTTGAATTTTTGATAAAGAAGGGAGAAATATTTTTTTTGGAATTTTGATAAAGAAGGGAGGAATATTTTGGATACGGGTCTCAGCATGATTATTATTATTATTATATTCTCAGTTGTATTAAATTCTCCTAAATGCAAAATGAAATACCGGATGGGACCCGAGCCTGGAAAAGTTAGGTTTGTAACATATGCAAAGCTATGGCTGGACTTGTAACCAGGCTCACGGGTAGGGTCCCATTTTAAAAATGCGGAAAAATTTGGGTGGCAGGCTGACCTGAACCTTCAGCAGAGTTTCGGATTGAAACCGACAATCTAACATGTGCATCCTAGGCTTGACACCTATATGCGGGTATACAACTTGGTTGGGTGAATCGGAAAGGGTTCCCCCCTTTGGCGTGGCTTCCATGATATACATCTTGCTTTTGAGGGCAATCGGTACGTGTGGACAAGCCATTTGATATACCTGAGTGTACATAAATTGCCTCACTATATACCTCGTGGGGACAGTAAGTGTGAGAGCGAATTCGATTAACTCAGCGTACGTGAACGAGTTCCCTGTGATATACCTCCCGTCATGACTTGGGTTAAGCGGTACGATGTGGGGGAGCCATTCAATATATATCGAAGGTACTTGGCCGATGTAAGGTGAGAGTCATACCACTTAGGCTAACTGCGCCCTGTTGGACCAGTGCCCATCACTAAGTGACCCTCCAGTTACTGGACAAAATTTCGTCAATCACAATGCTCTTTGGTGATATCGTGTGAATTATGCATGATTATCTTATTTGTATCTTATGAAAGTATCTTTCTTGATCATGCCCAACAGGGATCAAAGTATGAGTACCAATGGTATACCAAGTATGGGCAATGTGTGTAACATGGGGATATATGTGATCCTAGGTGCACGTGGTGTGAACTGTACACAGGGAATTTTCTACAAGTGTGTGAATAGAAGCATAAGCATGAGGTACACATGAGTAGTAAAAGGGGAACATGCAAATAGGGGAATATATAAGAAAATAAAACACCCATGTAAATAGAGTCTAGCCCTCAAAATGAAAATCCCCAGCGGAGTCGCCACTGTGGCCATACCCGATCCTCGCGGTGGGAGAGGATCCTTGGTCCCGCACGTCCCTCTCGGGGGCGCTTCCACCAGTGTCGTTGATGAGTTGAAAAATGTAGAGAGATGGAGTCGCCAGTCTATTTTACCCAAAACAGACAAAAGAAAAGGGAGCTGTCCCGAAGGACAACATCCAAAGACATACTGATACATACGAAACTAAAATGATTCGAAAAGGGTCCGAAGGCTAAGTTACGAAATGGAAAGGTGTTAGGCACCCATTCCGCCCTTATTGTCTCTCATGAGTTGTTGCTATTTTCCTTTATTTCCCCGTGATGTGTGTGCATGTGTATACGTAGCGGAGATAGGAATCATCGACTTGTATCATGGAAGAGATCAAGTGAGTCATACATAAGAATGTTCCTAAAAAATAATATTAGAAAATAGGATTTATGCGATTATCCTAGCGTCGATCATTATAAAGGAATGATAACGCATGTGGAATAATACATCACTAAGAACAAATATATGTATATGTAAATATATAGAAACTAAGAGAGTTAAGTTTAAAGAACGTGAAAAAAGTAGGAAAAGGACTCGAGACTCAGGTTTTACCCCGAGATGCCTATGTAGCCTATGGAGGCATCAAAGTCCACGTAGTTCATATGCAAAATGAGGGGTGGGATTTATCCCATGAATCCCATCAGGAACTTCTCTTATTTGTGTGTGTGTGTGTGTGTAAGAAAGTGTTTTAGTTGTGAGAAAAGTGTAAGAAGAGTGTGAGAACTCTCGTTTGGAATTTATGAGAAAATCCTATTTTTTTCTTGTTTTTTGGGTTTTATTTATATGAAAATAAGAGATGTGAAATAATACTAAATAAAAAGTATATTAGGATATGTGAGATAAGAGAATAAAAGTGCTAAGTAATAAAACAAGTTAATGTGAATTTAAGGGAATTTAAAGAGAGAGTTGAGAAAGTCGGACCTTCTTGAAGATCTTGAGCTTCATCTTGGATGTTGGAGAGCAGTCCTTGCACTTGGGTGATGATGGAGAGAAGTTAATTCACCAAGTTTGATGAAGAAAGTGCTGAAGGGTGAAGGTTGGAAAGGGATTTGGATGTGGAAATCACACTGACTTCGAGAGGGGTTTTCTGAGCTTGCTGAGAGTGACGGATCTATAATTTTTTTCCTTTTTTAGAATGAGGTTAGGCCCAGGGCATTGCCGATTGGCATAGCCCTGATCCTGCCAATTGGTAGGTGTGTTTAGGTACACTACCGATAGGCAGGGTTTGGAACCTGTTGTTTGGCAGTGTCTTTCAGGTTCCTTCGGAAAATTGGTCGTAGAGCGCGAACCGTTGATCAGAATTGTGCATGGGCTGAACCGTTGGAAAGGTATTTTAGATACCTTAGAAAGTCCTTTAGATTTCCCCTAGGTCCGGGAGTTTACTTTGGGTTAAATGTGTCTCGGAAGCGTTCGTCGATCTTTTGGACGAGGAAACTTCGGACCCAAACGGATCATTCATCTACATGGTAAGTCAGAATCGTGTACGGGGTGGACAGTTAGAAATGTTAGGAGTTGTACTTTGACATTCCAAAGAGTCTGACCTAGTTCGGGGAGTTAACTTTGATCAACTGGGGACTGGAAGTGTTCGGTGACCTTTCAGAGTAAAATGGATCGTTCGTCCGTACCGTAAGTCAGAATTGTGCACGGGATGGACCATTGGAAAGGGTATTCAGTGACCTTCGAAGATTCATTCAGTCTCAATCTATCTGAAGAGTTGACTTTGGTCAAATGGAGCCTGAGAGCATCCGATGACCTCCTGATCGAGTTTTGGGGGAAAATGAGTCGTTCGTCCGCACTGTAAGTCAGAATTGTGCACGAGACGAAATGTTAAAAAGGGGATTTCAAGCCTTTCAAAGATTCATTCAGTCTCGTTTGAGCTGAAGAGTTTGAATTTTGGTCAAACGGGGCTTGGGAGTGCCCGATGGCCTTTAGGTCAGTACCCGGGGTATGGCTTGGGTTTGTAATGGTGAAGGGAGGTGCTAGGGACCTAAAGAGAGGTTAAGAGGTATTAGAATGGGGTGTCTACAGTGTGGATGATTGACATCCTAGTGAGGGCCAGTGCAATTATGGCCCAAGTCCGGTGCTCGATGACTAGAGCAGTAGGTTTAACCGTGGATGCGCTTATGCCAAGTCACAATTTGCATCACCTTTTTGCACGATAAAAGGTATGATTCTATTTTTCACCATATGAGTAAAGGTACTATTTAATTCAGTGCGTCACATTTATTTATCTCGAGATTTTTAGCATTCAGTTTGGGGTTAGAGGTAGATCAGTTTTACCCTCCTATCTTCATAGGGTTTCTAGTCGGAGGTGGTATAGTTCTTGATAGGGTCTGCCGTAGTTGCGTGGTTATGGATGAAGACTATGTTCTGGAGTATGACTTGATTCTTATAGACATGTATGGTTTCAAGGTGATCCTCGGTATGGATTGAATATCATGTGTTAATGCCACTATCAAATGCCATCGATATAGTGTCTTGATATCCCTTCCAGACATGTATCGCCATCGTTTCAGTAGCGAGCAAGACGTTTGTTATGCTTGTAAGTTCTCCATTGTGCATGAGTAAAAATGGACTTCGATTGGTTGAGCAGTATGGTGGCTCAGGATAAGCCAAATGGTATGTTGTTAGATTACCCAGTAGTGCGGGAGTTTCCCGATGTGTTCCCAAGAGATATTTCTAGTTTACCCCCACACCGAGAGGTGAACTTTTCTATAAAGGTGCATCAGGGCATCTTTCCCATCTCTATACCACCACATAGGATGACTCTGGTAGAATTGTAGAAGCTATGGTTTCAGTTGGTGGATTTTAATAGCCAGGGCTTCATTTGCCTTAATATGTCCCTTTTGGGGAGTCTCAACCCTCTTTGCCAAGAAGAAGGAAAATTTCTTACAACTTTGCATCGACTACAGGCAGTTGAACAGGGTAACACTGAAGAATAAGTACCCAATGCCCCGAATTTATGATTTATTCAACTAGTTGCATGATGTGGGTAGTTTTTTAAAGATTGACCTCCTATCCGGGTACCATCAATTACGTGTCAGAGAGGTGGATATTCCTAAGATAGGGTTCTAAACTCAGTATGGGCACTATGAGTTTCTAGTGATGCCTTTCGATTTGATGAATGCCTCGATAATGTTCATGAATTTGATGAACCGTATCCATCACCCTTATATAGATCGATTTTTGGTCTTTGTAGATGATATACTAGCCTATTTGACATCGGATGTGAACCACAAGGAGAATTTTTGCATGATGTTGCAAGTTCTCATGGATAATAAGTTGTACGCCAAATTCAACAAGTGTAAATTTTATAAGGATGAGGTCAAGTTCCTTAGCCATGTGGTTTTCTATGAGGGAATTTCCACTAACACTTCCAAAGTCGAGGTCGTTCTGAGTTGGGATAGGCCAAAGACGACTACGAAGGTGCACACATTTTAGGTTTTGTCGGTCACTATCGTAGGTTTGTGCAAGACTTCTCGAGGGTTACATTGCCCCTCATTATATTGAATCGAAAGGATGTTCACTTTGAGTGGTTCGAGGATTATGAGTCAGCATTTCAAGAGCTAAAGGTCAGGTTAAATTCACTGCCCGTCCTTATCCTTCTAGAATATGGTAAGCATTACACCGTATATTGTGATGCTTTCAGGTCAAGACTCGACGTGGTAATGATGAAAAATGGTCAGGTGGTTGCTTATGTATCCCGTCAGTTAAAGGTGTTTAAGAAGAATTAACCCACGTATGACTCAGAGTTAGCCACTGTGGTGTTCGCACTTAAGAGCTGGAGGTACTACCTATACGGGGAATGATTTGAGGTGTTTTTGGATCATAAGAGCCTCAAGTATATTTTCATGCAGCGTGACCTTAATTTTCCTTAAAGAAGATGGATGGAATTGATGGAAGATTACAACTTCTTCTTAGAGTATCATCCCGGTAAGGCCAATGTGGTGGACGATGATCTTAGCCGAAAGTTTAGCCTTACTCTGGCAGCGATGAAGTGTCATCGAGCAAAGATGTTCGGTGAACTATAGAAGTTTGACCTGTATTTTCAGCGGGGTTATGATAGGGCGTACCTTTGGGGTGTGGTGGCTAGGCCACTCATCCAGCAAAAAGTTCTAAATGCCTAGTCATATGATCTCGAGTTTGCACATTACCATGACCGCGTTCAAAGCAGTAATGTGTTCGACACTCTTATCGTGGACAATGATGGTGGTGTATTACACAAAGGCAGGTTGATTGTTCCGATTATTAATGAACTTCAGGATGAGGTGATGCGAAGGACCATCACTTGCGCTTCAATATATATCTCGGTGCTACAAAGATGTACAAGGACCTGTACAAAGATTTTTGGTGGTCCGATATGAATAGGGATATGTAGCCGAGTGCCACACTTACTAGCAGGTAAAGACTGAGAATATGAGGCGACATGGTTGTTTCAATTGCTACCCATAGCAGAATGGAAGTGGGAGCATATCATGATTGAATTTGTCATGAACTTACCACGATCTGAGCGTGGTCATAATGTAGTATGGGCTATAGTGGATCGACTCATAAAATTTGCACACTTATTGCCTATTAAGGTCATGGACAGTGTGCTTAAGTTAGCAAGGCTATACGTCCGAGAAATAATCTGACTTCATGGTGTTTTGCTTTCGATTGTCTCGGATAGGGATCCCCAATTCGTTTCCCGATTTTGGAAAAAGTTTTAGCAGGAACTGGGAACTGAGTTAAGCATGAGTAAAACATATCATCTTGAGATCAACAGGCAGTTATAACGAACCATGTAGATTTTAAAAGAAATCTTGAGAGCTTGTGCACTCGATTTTAAGGTAGCTGGGCGAATAATCTGCATCTGGCAGAGTTTTCCTATAACAACAATTACCAGGAAAGTATCGAAATGGATCCCTATGAATCTCTTTATGGGAGGCCGTGCCACTCTCCTATTTGTTAGGCAGAGGTGGGAGAAAAGCATCTCACCAATTCGGATTTAAGTAGACAAATAACCGATAAAGTTTGGGTAATTCGATGGAGGCTCATGATGGCTCAGAGTTGACAAAAGAATTGCGTTGATAATTAGCAAACACCTCGGGAGTTTGGGGTGGGTGACCATGTACTACTGAAGGTTAGATCTAGGACTGAAAGTCTGCACTTTGACCAAAAGGGGAAGCTTTCCCCTCGATATATCGACCCCTTTAAGATCCTAAAATAGATTAGTGATGTATTGTATCGCTTAACGCTACCTCTGCAGTTGTATCAAGTTCATAATATATTCCAAATTTTTATGTTGAAGAAGTATCTTCATGATCCCGGACACGTCATCGATTGGAACCACATTGAGTTGAAAGAAGACGTTATGTTTTTACGCGACCTATGCCCATTTTGGACCGCGAGGACATAATCTTGGTCAACAAGGTCATTCCGTTAGTTTAAGTCCTTTAGGAGTTCCAAGTTATCGAGGGCATGAAATGGAAGTGCGAGTTGGATATGTGTGAGAATCACTCAAAACTCTTTGCTTCACTTGGTTATTCTGATTTCGGGGACGAAATCGCCTAAAAAGGGGATAATGTAACACCCGTCCCCGATATTTGTACCTCATTCCTTATAGTTTGTATGCCTTTGGGCCGTGAACTGAATATTATGGAAAGATTATCTGCCTTGATTTGTCCTTGGGGCTTTTGTGTGAACAAAATGGGAAAATATGGGCTAAAACCAAATTAGGGAAATTCTTGGGGTCATTCAAACGAGTGATGAAGTCGTTCGAATGAGATGGGATTCTCATCAGAAAGACGAGTCCCTATCTAAGTTTTTCTAGCCTCATTAGATTCTCTTGGAACCTTGTTCAAACGAGGTCCAGTCTCGTTCGAATGAGATGTGTATTTTCGTTCGAGCGAGGTGAAATCTCGTTCAAACGAGACTGACAAAATCAGTTTTCTGTCTATTTTATGCGCTGTCACCTTGTGGACCCTTAGATCTCTGAGATGTCAAGCTCCTGTGAGAGTAGATTAATCGTGGGTCCAAGTTTGGCTTGACCAAAGAGTTAAGGGTTAAGGGCTTTTTGGTTTAAATAAGAGTGAGGGGGTGGAGAGGGCCATCCTATAAGATTTTACACCCTTTCTCTACACTCTCAAGTCTTCTTCCTTAAATTTCCAGCCCACTCCCACCATACCTAAGCATTAAATCCTCATTCCTAGCCATAGTTAACCCATTTCTAAGTTTTTACACCCATTTCAAGCCTTGTTTAAGGTAGAAGTTTTCTTGGAGATTTATTGATGGGGCTTTCAAGAAGAAGTTGGTGCATTCTTGGAGCTTTGGATTTTTTAGGAGCTTTCAAATTGTTCCCTTAATTTTCTCACCTTCAAATCCAAGGTAGGGTTTTCCTCCTCAAGTTTTCAAGATTAAAAATCTATGGATATATGTAGGATGCATGCTAGAATATGATTTAATGTTAGAAAGGAAAATACATTATAATATATTTATTAAGGTTTTCTTGCAAAAATGGAGTTTTTACGAAAATAAGATTTAAATGGGTTTTTGATGAAAAAATGGTATTTTTAATCTTTCAATATGAGGAATATACAAAAAAAAATGTAATCTCATGTTAGTTACCTGTTTATATTCATACTTAAGGATTTATAGGCTTGAAATCCTCCAAAAAATGTGTAGAATCTTCTAGTATGTTGGTAGAAGACATCTAAACATGATTTATGAAGTTTGAAATGGTTTTCATGATAAAATAAGAAAGTTTGGAAAATCAGTCCATAAATGTGTTGCAAATGTTGATAAGAACAAAGAAAAACAACGTTTGAAACTACATATCATGTTAGGGGCGAAAATGGACATTTTTGCTAAAATGGCCTTCAAATGATTAAATGTATTTCTCATGTGGTTTGAGCATAAAATGATAAAATATGGTTTTTGAACATAGAATCATAAAGGGTGTTTTTTGAATTTAAAGTGATGATTTATGATGCCATAATGAAGTAAGTATATTTTTCACAAGGTTTCGATAAATAAAGGGTAAAACGAGAATTTTGGTAAAAGTGAGGGTCCTAGTGGTCGAACCTCCTCATTAGACCTCATCGGCCAGTTCTTGTGAAAAACGGATGAAGTAGATAAAATGGTACGTGAATGGTGTGGAATGGTGAAACAAACCATAAAAATGGTAAAAACGGAGAAAATGACAAAAGAATGTGGAAATTGGTAAAAATGTTGAAATACATTAATATAGACTCAGATGAGACTAGAAAATATTAAGAAGGTCCTGGAGCCCTAGGGTGAAAGATCCAAAATCAATGTCGAGAGCATATGGTAACATAGTCAACGGTGTGGGGCCCATTAAAGTATGCGATTACTATAGGACTTCGAGAAAAGATAATGGAAATGAAAATGAGTTTGGTTGTGCTTAAGTATTATATATAAGACGACCTAATCAAAAGGGATAAAATGGAGACTAAGGAATAAAATAAGATTAAATAGTCTCTAAACCCAGTAAAGGGTGACATAAAGTGATTAATATGAGTATGAACACATCACTCGGGTGCATTGCATAGTAGTTGAATTAATACTGTCTAAGTTGATAAACGTTTTGTAATTGTTAAAAATACACATTATATGTATAGTATTTTTATAGAAAACATATAGCTTAGTATTTTCACCCTGATGAGCATTTGTTCACCCCTGCTTTATATGTTACCCTCACCCCAAGTACATCGAGTAGGGATGTTGGAAAGGATGCTAGTAAGGTCCATGAGGGCTATAGTCATCGTTAGAAGCTCTGCCATTATATTTTAAAACTTCTCTTTTTGAAACATTAGATTTGGGATATTGTAGACCATTTTTATTTGGGCCTTTGTCCATATGATATAATAATATAGGGACAATCATGATTTATTTGCTATTTATTAAGCATTATTAGACTCAACGGATTTTCATAAATAAAATATTGTTAATTAACATAATTACATAAAGTGATCACAATTTCTCAATTTAAAGCCAGTAATTTAATCCCTATAAAATGGTGCAACTAAAGGAATTTTCTTGGATAATAAAATTGTACTCTCCCCCTCCCCATTTAACTCTTTGACTCGGTGTGGGTTAACCCAATGGTGATCGAGCCCGGGTTGGGGCATTACAACTCGTGGGTTACAAAATACACTTCATTCCACCTCTTTTGTTGCTTGCATCTAAAACCCTCAAAAGGGTTGCAACGGGACTGATTATATTTCTCCACATCACCCATGTAGACCTAAAACACATAAATTAGTACAAAAATGCAATTAAAGACTAATTTAATAAATGATGAGGTGTAGATAAAAAAATGGCATCCGATGTATTGAAGCGAGTAAGACTCATTCAAGAATATGTCCAAAGAGAGTAATGAAACTAAGTTAGGCATTTGGACATACACTTGGTGTGCATAAAGTGGTAAAAAGGGTATGGGGGGCATTTGAACCAACAAAAAGACCCAAATTCATGACAATCTCAAGAATATATCGCAATATATGCTCATGAATGGGCTTCAACAAGAATAATGCATTTAAAGTGAGCATACAATATTGGAGCAATTAAAAAAATGTGTGTCGCATCCACGATTATATGCTTTAATGGTAACTAAGGGATACGAATATAAAAGAAATAATTGAAGGAAAGAGGAATTTAATTACTTTTATTATAAGGGGATGCTAGGAATCTTATTACATTATGCGTCTAAAATATACGAAAATACATCTTCATTCGTAAATTCCACACATAACAAGATAAATTTATAGAAAATATAAGGGAATCACATGAGTTGATAAGTTTTAGTGTAGATATTTCAGTGAGGACTACTATCTTTGTCTGCTACCACCCACACGTATGTTATAAAAATAGTATTTGGGGGTAAAACGGAATAAAAGTTCAAAGGTGCGGGTGGTGTTTCGTATTCTTTGGGCTCAGTGTCCATCTGGAAGGAAAACAATTAAGCAAGTATGTCAAGTAGATAATTTTATTTCTATACGAGATGTGAGTAGCATGTATTGTCAGAATATAACTGGAATCAAATTATGAAGATGTTATAGATAGAAACAAAAGGAAATATCATAGAATTAGCAGGGATGTACTAAATTCTATTGATATGTAAAAGAATAATATGATTGCAACTAATTATATCAAGTTACAATGATAAGGGCTCAAATTATAACCTGATAACCCATAAATTATTGGTTATAAGGGCTACAATTGCGTAGCCATACCGTCACAATATCATCCAAAGCATATAATACATTTGGACAGGCAATCCCAAATAATTAAGGAATAATAACTAGATTGGCACACTTAGTTAGAGTGTCACTCATACATTTATACCAAAATAATAACTAGACACTCACCATCCGAGTCCTAAGACTAATTAGAACTACCGTGATATACCAGGGTCTAATACCTGAATTGTAAGCTATGATACTAAGGTTTCACTGATAATAGGTAAAAATTGCATGGTTTGTAGCAATTTAGCCAAATAGGATGCAAGGTTATACCATAATTAAGGGTTAAAACAAATTCAACAACGTACTGAATTTATAGGTTATAGCGGTGTATGGAGTTTCGAGAATAACTGAGATATCGATAGAATTAATATTCACGATAAATATGAACTACATAAAAGAGCTCTCAATATGGGTATGAGTTCAAATTATCACATAGTGATACAACAACATAGTAATGTACAAAGACATAAGTTTAATTGTTTAATATAAAAAATAGAATCACCTACTTTGAAAATACGGTTTGCGATTTTATGCGTTTATCTCACGGTGGTTGACTGGATAGTATAAAATAATGGAGAGTATAAGTAGGTAGTATACGTTTAAAATAATGATTATGTGATGTAGTAGAGTGAAAAATTGAAAGACATTTCAGTGTAAAAATAGTTAAGACGGTGTAATATGAAATTTAAAAAGTTTAAACTGTGATATTTTCTTAGTTTACATTAGGATTTTGGTTTAGTGAAAAGAGAAAAAATGACTTTATTTGACCAAAAGAATTTATGAAAAAGTTTGGAAATGATTTGAAATATTTGGAAAACTGATTTTCTCGAGATTTTTCTTTCTAGGGATCCAAACAGGGTGATGTAATATGCCATTTTGTTCAAAATTTAAATATAGAATTTTTGAAAAAAATCAAAATTTTCTGATTGGAGACGCGCTATCACATGCTCAGTCAAACATCACACGTGCGTGGTTTGAACTCCACTTGCGCGTGTGCAACCCACTTTACCTTCAACCTTCAAGAATTTGACTTTAGGGTTTTGAAACTTTAAGCTTAAATTCGAGAAATTTTAGAAATCCATTTGAGTTGGTTCTTGAATGAAAGTTGTGTAATTTTTGAGGAGGAATCCAACCATATTGATTTCAAAGATTTTGGTGGACTAGTTTAACCTAATGATTTACTGTAAAAATGGCAAAAATTTGATCCGAGAATAAGTTATTGAAATGTATGATTCTTATTCTAGCATAGTAGTGGTTGGATTCTATTTTGAAAATTCAATCAAACAGGCTTGGTTAGAAGTATTTTGGTTGAGTATAACTCCTACGCTAAAATTTTTAGGCCCGAAAAATTCAAACTTCAATTTAGGGAATTAAAATTTGGTTTTGGTTCAATTAAATATTGTACCTAGGTTCCTGAGGATCAAAGCTTAAATTTCCTCACTTTTAAACATGTTTAAAATCAAGGAAGTAGGATCCACCATTGCAGCTTTTCTGGGTTTTAAGCTTATAGAGTGAATTCACATGCTAACATTCACATTTAACTACATATATTAACTCTATATAAGTGTAAAAAAATAATCAAATAAAAGAAAACAACATTCAAACATAAAATGAGAGAGATGCATATAACTCAAAATTTTAGTTTGAAAGTGTGTTGAGCTGAAGTAAGTTTTCTCAGGAGTAAAGGGTTCCTTTTATAGGGTTTGTGGGGGAGAGTTCATTGGTGGAATAGGAAGTGGTTTTTAAACTGGTTTTATACAAGTTTCAACCAAGGTACATGTGGAGTTGGATGGGTATTATGTGCAATCCATGTGGTTTATGCCATGTTGGCAGTCCACCTGACCCCACTTTAGCAGGGAGGTAAGTGAAAATAAGTTAGGTTTTTGGTTTGGTGCTTGGATGTTTTTTTTTTGGAAATAACATCCTTTTATTCTCAAATGATAGAAGAACTAGCCTCTTCTAAATAACTTACATCATTTAGAAAAGGCAAGAAAGAAGGAAATAAGAAACATAAACGAGGTTCTTTATAAATTAGAACCCTTACAGAATCATATGGGAAAGAGCTGATTAAAGTCAACTTTAAGCAACCAGAGGAATAAACAAAACACCAATGACCCTTAGACATTTCGGAATGAAGGTAAACCCCATCTATCTACTCTGATAAGACCTTTCAGCTGCTTTGGGAAATCATCTGTACTAAGAGAAAAGCAATCTGTATGTTGAGAGCTACCTAGTTTTGCAAGGAAATCTGCTACTTGATTAGCCTCTCTATGAATATGAACAATTCTGACCTTTATCCTCGATAATAAACTTCTGATTCTGAACACATTCCATTGAATTTTCCAAGGGGAAGAACCTTTATTTTGAATTAAATCCACTAAAACTTTAGAGTCACTTTCTATAGTTAGATCATAGACAATGAAGTCCATAGAAAATTCCAGACCTTTAAGTAAAGCCAACGCCTCTGCTTCCATATTAGACACTACTCCAAAATGCGCATGAAAAGCCCAAAGCATGTCCCCTGAGTGATTCCTTAGAATTCATCCTCCCCCTCCATTACCTGGATTACCAATGGCACTGCCATCAACATTAAGCTTTAAAGCACCTGTTCTAGGAAGATTCCACTCGATCAGCATCGATAATTTAGTCTTTTGAGCACTATAAAAGACTTTGTTGGAAACAAGTTCAGACTTGATATGATATAGGACAGAATTTACACCAGGAAGACTATCATCAAATCTGCATTTATTTTTGTAACACCAAATGCACCAACAAATTATAGCTGGAACAATTCTGCTTATACTTTTGTTTAATTTTACCCCATATAACCACCATTGGAAAAGCTGATTTCTAACACCTCCTCCTTTGAGTCTTGTAATCCCAAACTCTTTAGTCATTTGATCCCATATGCTGCTAGCTACATCTCCCTCCTCAAACATGTGGTCTAGAGTTTCTTCTCTTGGCTTTGAACAACAATAACATTTGGATGGGCCTCTAAAACTAATGGATTTTAACTTTTCATCTATTGGAAGAAGATTATTAATCATTTTCCACATGAAGACTGACATTTTGGACGAAAGATTCTTATGCCAAATAAATTTTGAGCTCAGTCTTGAAGGAAGTTGATTTTTTCTTGTGTTCCAAGCCGAGGAGATGGAAAAAATACCTGTGCTAGTTGGCTTCCAGATGAGAAAATCAGGTTTATTAGGCATAATATCTTCGAATTTTAGAACTTTTTGGACCACATTTTGATCATACAAATTTTCTAGCTTTTCTTTATCCCACTTTTTGTCTTGACTCCAAAAGTCTTTAATAAGACCTGCTTCAGAAGCTGGAAATAACTTACATTCAGATATAATCCAATTATCCTTAGCAATATTGATAGAGACATATCCAATCATCCACATCATATGGTCTTCTGTCTTATCTCTAACTGAACACATTCGATTCCAAGTTTGAGCACAACCTCTTCTAGGAGCAGAAATAAGGTGAGAGTTTCTACAGTAAGTAGCCCTCATATATTGAGTCCATAAGGAATTTTGAGATCTAAAAATCCACCATAATTTCATACTGAGAGAGGAATGAATATCATTTATGTGCCTTATACCTAGACCACCTTCTTTGATAGGTTTCACTATAGAATCCCACCTGCACCATTGGTGTCTAGGAGCCCCAAAACTTGAACTCCAGTAGAATTTTGAAAAAGAGCAGATATTCTGTTAAGAATTTCTTTTGGAGGACTAAGAGCAAATAAAAGATACAGAGACATAGAGGACAGAACTGAGTTGATTAGAATAATCTTCCCTCCAGAACTCAAGCACTTTGCCTTCCACCCTAGGATTCTTTGTTTGATTTTCTGCACCATATCTTCAAAATAAATGATTCTCTTCCTTCCACTATAGATAGGACAACCTAGGTACTTAATAGAATCTGTCTTCAGCTGCATGCCAGTACTCTCCTTCAGATGGTTAAGAGATCTTAGGCCTATAAGCTTTGAGGCCATGATGTTACTCTTTGATTTTTTTATTCTTTGACCTGACACTTCTTCATATTGGCTTAAGACAAACATAAGGTCTTTGACATCCCTCCTTGCACCAGAACTGAAGATAATAATATCAGCTGCAAAAGATAAATCGTTAAATCTGGGGCTGCCCAAAGGCATTTTATACCCCACAAAACTTGATTTAGACATAAGATTATCTAAATTTTTTGATAGAGCACCAGCCATAATGATGAATAGACTAGGGGATAGGGGATGCCCTTGTCTCAAACCTCTTGAAGATTTGAAGAATCTTGTTGTTTCTCCATTGATCATGACAGAAAACCAACAGTTAGAAATGAGACTCCATATTAAATCAAGCCATTATTCACAAAATCCCATTCTTCTCATGACTTTTAGAAGAAATAACCAGGAGACCCTATCATAAGCTTTAGCCATATCCAACTTCATAATGATGTTCCCTCCAAAATTTTTATGGTTGATTTTGGATATAAATTTTTGAGCCAAAAGAACATTCTCCGTGATGGACCTTCGTTTAATAAAGGCTGACTGAACTGGGGAAATAATTTGATTCAAAAGATTTGCAACTCTATCATTCAAAATTCTAGAAAAAATTTTGTTGATAAAATTTTGCATACCTATAGGTCTGAAATCATTAAAAGATTGAGGGTTTTCAATTTTAGAAATCAAAGCAATTTTTATGGCAGTGGTGATTTTAGGAAGAATAGAACCTGCAAAAAAGCTCAGCACTGCCTTAAAGATGTCAAGCTAAATATCTTCCCAGAAGAAAGAATAAAAGAAACCATTGAATCCATAAATACCTAGACCACTTGAGACATTTGGACCCTTGACTGCTTGTTCTACTTCTTCCATATCTGGCCAAGCAATCAACTTCTGGTTCTGATTTTCATCAATAGACCTTGGAATTTCGTCTAACACCTGATTCTCTCCCATTGGATTACAGAGTTCTTCAGATTGAAAAGCTACTGTAAAATGATCTATTGTTTCAAACTTTATATCCTCAATACTTTCTGCCCATGAGCCATCCTTCTTCTTTATCATGTGAATGGACAATCTTCTATGTTTGATTTTAACATATTTATGAAAATATGCAGTATTTTTATCTCCTTCTGTAGCCCACTTATCATTGGCCTTTTGAGACCAGTAGTCAACTTCTAACTTGAGATGATAATTATGATCTGCTGTAGCCTTATTCAAGTTTTCTCTATGAAGTTCTGATGAATCTTGGTCATAATCTAATTAAGCTTTTAGCAACTGGTCTTCAGCTTCCCTTGCTTCTTGAAATATATCCCCAAAGCATGATTTACTCCATGTACTAAGTTTATGCCTGATAGCTTTAAGCTTCAAAGAGATTGCTGCTATTGGATTTTGGCACTCCACTTCCTTCCAAGTTTCTTTAACAATTTAATACACTCTTCCTTCTCAGTCCAAAACTTAAGAAAGTAGAAGGATTTAGCAGATAATTGATTAGGGGACTTACCTGTCAACCACATTGGATTGTGATCAGACATGCATCTGTTAAGATGAGAAACTTCCCAGTGGATGCCTATTTCTAGGCAGCCTTAATTCATGAGAATCCTATCCAGTTTACACCAAATACTTTTCTCCTTACTTCTCTTGTTATGCCACGTGAATTTAGAACCATTGAACCCCATATCAATCATTTTTTCTGATTGATTAGAAATGATGTTGAAATCACCACCTACTAACCAGGCAGACTCCATGGCCACTTCAGCTAGATAACCCCATAAAAGTCTTTTGTCATTTCTGATACAACTTGCATAAACAAAACTGCAATGCAGATGTTGATTATTGCCATCAATTTTCACTTTCAAAGTAATGCACTGAGGCATATCTGCAATGAACTCCCATGTTATACCTTCTTTAAAAAAACACCATATTTTACTATTACTATTAGATATGCAGGAAGCATAACCTAATTTTATCATAAAACTTCTTATCTTAGCCTTATCTTGCTTTGGCTCCAATACTACCAGAACCTAAATTTTATGAATCCTATTTAATCTTTTCAACCTTCTCATTGCTCCGTTTTTTGAAATCCCCCTAACACTCCAAATTATAGACTCAATCATTCAGAACATTGAGAGTATTTTGAGTTAGAGTTTGACCTTAGAATCCTTTTTGAGCTACTGCTAAGTTCTAGTTTTTTACCACCCTTGACTGGAGTTTTCTTCCTTCTGGTAACTGTGACAAAACCATCATCCTTATCAATTGTTAAAAGAGGAGTGAATTCCCCTACATTTTGAATCGGAGAACCTGCTTGGGATTCATTGGAAATGGACTAGGGCCTGATTCTGATCAAATCCCCTTCAATATTTGTATGATGCACACAATTGGGCTCTGGCTCTTCTTGCTCTACTTCTTCTGAGTATGTCCTCTGTTGCACTTTTGTATTGTTTCTCTGTTGCACTATTCTTGTTGTTGCCTCTTCTGTGATAAGTCGAATGGGCACACTATTTAAAACCTCCTTTTGAACTGGTGGCCCTACTGTAGGGGGATCAATTTTATTGTTCTGATTTAGTTTCTTGAAGAAATGAGAAATAAGAGGTTGACTGCCTCTTTTTTTTTCTGTTTTGAATTTTTCTAAGAATTTCCCCCTCTTCTATTTCTTGTATTTCATCAGGAGCTTGGATTACTTCATCAACTGTTATCCCAAAACTTTTGCTAACCCACTCTTTAGTTGATTCTTTCTGGTGATGCTTCATCTTCTGAACTCCACCTTGAATACCAGTATTCTTCTTTGATTCTGTCTCCCTTTTTACGTGGCATTTATCTTGGACATGACCTTTTTTTTCACAATAAAAACAGTAGGGAGGCAAGTCTTCATATACTATAGGTTGCCAAAAACCTGTATTCTTGTCCTTGTTTCTAATCCATACTCTAGATGGCAAGGTTTTTTTTGAGATCAACTTCCACACAAATTCTCGCAACACTAGGTCTGGCTATAGAATCGGTTGCACTATCAAGCTTGAGAGGATTACCTACTACTTGACCAATGGAGAAGAGAGAAATCTTATTGAATAGATGGATAGGAAGTAGAGGTAAATGGATCCAAACTGGAACGACAAAAGATTCTTTATTAGGATAAAATTCTGGATCCCATTTAAAACTACGCATAGGAAAGTTCTGAATAAACCAAGTGTCTTTTAACCATAAATGATGAAAGTCCTCTACATGATCAAGACGAATCAAGACATGTTTATGATAAATTAGACCAATGTGAGAAGATGCCTTGAGATTGAGGGAAGAGAAAAATTTACGGATGTCATCAACAGGTGTTCTCCCATGAGAAAACTTACCAACTAGGGAGAACTTAAAGGGGATGCCATTTCTTGAATAATAGAATCATCAAACACGATTGCTGGCTCACCTTTAAATCGAGTTATAGGCAATAAAGATGTTGGAGTTTATCTAGAGATACATACCGCGTTTGATGATTCTATTATTCTAAAGGGAAATTCTAAAGGTTTTCTTTAGGTGGTGATTTTAAATAGTTTGAATTTGATGTCGGCAAAAAGAATTGATTTTTTGAAAAAAGAAAATTATCGTTTTAAATCCTCTATGGATCTTTTGCAAACGGTTCAGAATCAAAGAGATTTTTATCGTGAAAAATTTGTTTCTTTGGACTATGAATTTAATGCTTTAAAATTTTCCAAAAAGGAGAGTGATGATAGAGTCCTATTTTTAGAAAAAGAATTGATGAATTTAAAAACTCTAGGATTTGTGGCACATGAGGAGACTCTTAGGGATGAGTGTGCATATTTTAAGGGAGAATGTGATAATCTTTTAGGAATAATTGAAAATTTAGAGAAGGAGTCCCTAAAATTGGAAGAGTCTAATTCTTTGCTTGAGTAAAATTTTTTGGAGTTGAATAATGTTTTGACAGTCTCGAGTAGTGTTGGTAGCAATGGTAGTTCTCATATTTTGAGTGTTAAAGCCAAGACCATTATTTGTTTTAGATGATTAATCAATCCCATGGATGTTAGAAAAGGTCAACCCATAGGTGTCGTTCCACTCGTTTACACATGTTCACATTGTGGTAGGAAAGGTCACCTTAGGCATTTTTGTTTTGATCTTCAAAAAGGTCCTAGGAAGTTGAAGTCTAGAGTTCCTTTGGTTCTCGAAACCCCTATTCAACTTTTCACATCTATTTCGGTTAGGAAATCACTTTTAGAGGAGCTAAATGGTAAACTAGTTGATTCTCACATGATTGCACATGATGCATCACTTGTTATTTCTTATGGATAGTTGCTTGCATGCTTTGTTTTTCATACACTAGTTGTTCTTCATGATATATGTTTGCTAGTGTGATAACACGTGTACTTTTTGTATTAGCTTTTTGTTTTTGAAAATTTTTGAAAAATACAAAAAGATTTTATTTTGCTAAATTTTTTGGAAAAAGACAAAAAGAGTTTTGTATTTTGTTTTGCACCGTTAATGAATGGACATTTAGGATGACCGAGTCATAATTTCATTCCATATCCATGTGACGATTTGATAGTGTTTTGATATGTGTCATTATTTCATTTTTGTGCTTTACAATATTTAGAGTAATTGAGATGAGATTTATTGTTACTACCTTCATGTTTGATTCATGAATTCCTTTAATGCACACTCGCACAGATTTGCTTGACTATTGTTTTTGTCTATCACATGTTAGTCGATGTGTTTTCATCTCAATTCTATCTTTAAAACAAACCAAATGCGATAAAACATGACAATGAAAGTAGTGCATGTAAAAGTCGTTAAAGTAAGTTTGTGTGACTTTGAAAAAATGGGGAATGGCTACGAAAGGTACACATTTATACTTTGCTATTAAGTCACTGTTTAAATAGGACCTAAATAAAAATTTGGCAAAAACAGAAGCCAAGGTCGAAAGAGCCCGAAAATATTTAAAGGCAATAAAAAGAAAACATATGACAAAAAGTGGGCCAATAGGATTTAGTTTTATCACCTGAAAAGAAAAATAAAAAGCATTATTATTTATGAGGGAATTTGGATGGAATATAAAACGGGGTTGCACATCCCGACAAAGTAATGAAATAGCATTACATAGTTTTAGACGTTATTGGTGTGAAAATCATGTCTGACTTTGATTTGTCGATTTGATTAAGACGATGTCATCGAAATTCAAATTTTTCTACACCTAAGGACGATTTTGAAATTCATTCGTTAGGAGTACACATATTCATTGTGGACATATGTTATATGTGATTGCATTGATTTTCCTATCGAATTGTTCACACCCATTCATTCCATTTCCATGCTTTGGTTGTCTTAGCGTAAATTCATGGTGCGATTTTTATAAAATTATTTTTGCATTTTTGTATGAAAAATTAAAAAATCAAAAATAGTTTGGGGAAACTTTTGGGTTATTCCTTTGCATGAGCATAGTTTGATTCATATTTGCTATGCATATTTGGCGTAAAACTCCATGTTTGTTTTTGTTTATTCATTTCCTTGTCTATTTCGGTAAAATTAAAAGGGGAGAACAAATTATGGGGGATATTTGATTATTGATGATTGATTTATTCTTATATAATTTCAAACTCGATACGTCACGAAGGTTTTTTCTTTGTCTCATGTGTGTAGGTACAAAAATTTAAGATCTTAATTTGCACATCCTAATGAGAAAAGCTTAAAGATTTTAAGATTTTTAAAGTTGAAGATTTTGAAGAAAAAGTTTTAGACTTGCATGTTTAGTACCTTTTCAGTTTTGGGATGGGAGGGTATTGGATTTATATGGGAACTTTGATTTGATAATTCAAATGTTTTTATTTTGTACCGGCATATACATAGGGGGACATTTGTAAGGACATTATTTTATTGTCCGATTTACATTTGAGTATGTCGTATATCTCTACAATCGTCGAAGATTTATTCAAGTTCAATCATGCGTGAAGACGGATCCGAATATCAATGTTCTTCAACATTCAAGCCTCCGCGAGATTAATTTTGGTAAGGTTGTGTTTTTATACTTTAACGATTCATTTAGAGTGTTGGGATAATTTTTTAAATTTTTTTTCGAAGTGTTGGAGCGGAGTTTTTCGTCAAAAATATTTTTCTAAGTGTTGAGGCGGACTGGAATAAAAAATTATTTTTTCGTTCAGGTCGTTCGAGAGACTGTGCCACGTTGTTCAAACGACAATGGCTTTTGTGCGATGTCTCGTTCGAGTGACATCTTGTCTCGTTCGAGCGATGTCTATTTTTCGTTTGAGCGAGTTGTCGACTCAATTTTTCTATAAATTATTTTGTCTAGTTTCGTTTTTCTTTAAAAGACTTGTGAATTTTAAAACTACGAAACTGCTTTGGAAGAAACTTTTGTCTTATTTGTTTAAGGGTTTAATCCTTTTTATTTTCAATTCACAAAACGTCCCAATCTTTATGTGAATTACTTTGGAACCAAAGAACACAATTTTATTGAAGTTTTCTCTTATAGAGAGGGTAAATCTATGGCTGACGACTGCGTGTCGAATGGGAGTGCTCGTGGGTGTTCCTGGCTGAATTGGACTACGTGTTCTTGTGGGCTACTGCGGTTGTTCCATTACTGACTCTAGGCTGCGTGCCTATGTGATTGTTCTGAGGAGTAATCATTGCGGATTTCATTGTGTATGTAAGTTGCAATTTATCATTCATAGTGAAATAAAAGGTTTTACTCGATAGTTTTTTTTTTCCTGAAATGTGTGAGTTAGCAATTTTATTTGTGATGGTTTGACACACACAAACACACACACACACATAGTTGCATATATAAGGGTTGAATTAGTTTGGTTCGAAATTTGACACCGATTAAATAAGGTTAAATTGGAAACTTGCGAATTTATTTAAATCAGTAGCACACCGCATTTGTAGATATATTATTATTGAATGATAGTTTAATGCTTTATTCATTTGAATTTGATCAGTTTTTGGGGATTTGAATTCAATTTTTTTAGTTAGTTAGTGAATATGCTAATTTGGATTTTAATCAGTTTAAGCACTATTTAAAACACTTCTTAGTATGGTTTATGATAAATGTCATTGTTAATTTATCATGCATATTATCTAACAATGTTAAAGTAATTCATTATTTATATTTCTAGATCATCTTCTTATAGATATGTTTCTACTAATAACAATTTTTGTAGGATATGTCTTCATCAGGACGTCCGGGAAGCGACAGTGAGGAAGGATCATCTAAGCACTAGGCTCCTAAGTGGGGAAAGTTGGGGAGCGTAGTTGAGAACAAGACTACCTTCTAAGCCAGGGCCTTGAAATTGACCAAAACTATTATTAAACTCGGGTACACTGATTGGAGGAGGGGTGCCTGTTGAGCTTAAGATGGCCATTTCGGGGGGCATTACAAGTATATGCTTGACTCAACAATATTTAAAATTTATTTTATAATTTAAATACTATTAACTCACTTTTTTTTGTATTTGTTGGACAAGATCAATTCGACTTGCCCCCAGAATCACGCGACGCCACATTGGAACAACTAAGGAAGCAATGAAAAACATGGAAGAAAAACATGCATGCACTGTATTTTGGCAAGGATAAATAGTCCATCTTACATCATAGGGTCATGGTACCCGAGAAGAAGCTAATATCATTGGCCAACTGATAACAGTTTGTCGATAATGAGATATCAGATATGCATTTGTCCCCTCTTGAATCAGGGAGGGCAAATCGGGCCAAGAAGGTTGATGTGTACTACTTCGAGCGTACGTTTTACATCAAGGTGGAGCATGGGATGGTAAGTTTTGAGTGTTATTTCATTTTACTTTTATAGTATTCTATTTGATGGTAATTATATATTAATTCACTAATTTTGAATTATTTTATTTCAAGAGACTAGGAGTGGTCCGGGGGGTAAGTCACATAGGCTCAATGCCTACGTGACGATTCGAATGAAGAAAGGGAAGGACAAGGAGGTCAATCTGGCCTTGGCTGCCACTATTGTGAGTTATAATTGTATTTATTCTATTAATTAATTATCTATAATGACATACTATTTTTATTATTTCATCTAATCGCGTACGTTTTTGTTATTTCAGGAAAAGCTTAAAGAAGTTCACAACTCACAGACTGATGCTTACAAGGCATCTCTAAGTATGGATGCACTAAGACAAGTGTTTGGGTGGGATCATAAAGGCCTTACTCGGGGTGTTAGCTCTCGGGTGGAAAAGTTGAAGATCATCAGGATTATGATAAGCATCAGTGGATTATCACGCAAGTCGACGAGTAGAAGACCAACTCAGACCAAAAGTTTAACAACATCGAAAAAATATTGAATAAAATATTTTTGATGGTTAAGCAAGCTCTTCAAGGTCAAGATGGGAGCAACTCTGGGATATTATTAATTAAAAATACGTTTAAAATTTAAGAATATTATTTAAAAATACAAAAAATCTAGAAAAAAATTTGGGATATTATTTTAAATAAAAATCTAAGTTTAGCTAATTTTAGGCATGAGAAATAATTATATATGCGATAAATGTGCCATGAAAAATGTGAAAAAAATGTGTAGAAAATTGTGCTTAGATTTAGTGGTTGCCCATTTACTTTTTAACCTTGATTATTTGTGAAGATCGATTAAAATTGACCAAGAATAATTATGTGAAAAACTACAAATTGTTTTGAACCAAATATCCAAACCAAACATAGAAAATAGTATGGACTCCCATTCCAGTTTAGGTCCCTATTAGTTTGGGTGTTTCAATCTCATACTTTGCATATTTGGGACAAAAACTCCCTTTGTTACAACATGAGTACTCGTAGGCCAAAAAAATATATCATAGACTATATAATAATTACTATTATACCCATACATAACTCGATTATAAATATAGATTATTACACTAATAGAATCTTGAGAAGAAAAATTATAAATAAAGCACTAGACTCACAAGATCAAATATTCATTATTATAATATAAGAGAATATGCCACGATGTGCCTCTACCCCTTTATCTCAAATATACAAAGATTTTTCGTTGAAGTATTAAGGAGGGAGGTAATCAATACCTAGCAAAATATGACAGTCTACATAAACAATTTTGTGTTATGTTCCAACATTAAATAGTTATAGGAGGTATCTTTTATTTTGACAAGTAACCATGCCTAAAAAACTCAAAACAAAACCATTATAACCGATAATCTAGACATGCAAACAATCACATACGACTAATTTTAAATAAGTCTAACCAATTACACACATACCAATTGCTTTTCTTAAATACTCAAACCTAATATTATATAACGTCTTAGTAAATAAGATCAACAAGTTATTATTTAGTTTGACATACTTTAGAGCAAGTTCTTTTCGATCAACAGGATTAGAAATAAATTGATGATGAATTTTTTATAAGTTTATCCCCTGAGTGCTTAACAAGATTTTTATATATATTTATATCACTCCGCTGATCACAATATAGAGTTATTTGGTTTTCAAAAATGCCATAGTCATCAAGCATCTGTTTAGTCCAAATAAATTGGGCAACACAACTGCCAGTAACAATATACTTTGCTTCTATAATGGATGGAAAAATACAATAATGTTTCTTGCAAGACCACCCTATTATATTATTACCAATATATTAATAACTACTGGGCGTGATTTTACTGTCATCATAATATCCATCCCAACCAGAATCACTATATCCTACGATTGGGCTAGCTGTGTCCATAGAGTGCCACAACTTATAATTAAGGGCACCCTTCACATATTTGATTATATGTTTTACAATATTTAACTGACATTCCTTAGAGAAAATTGATATCTAGTGTGCACACACACACAATAAACATTAAATTGATATACTAGATGTTAAGTGTGATAAACTACCTATCATCCTTCGATAATAAGGTTGAGTTGACTGGTGTACCAATATCATCTCTAGTCAATTTTATCGTAGTACTCACGGGTGATCTAGTAGATTTGACATTCTCCAAACTAAACTTTTTAATTAAGTTATTTGCATATTTGAACTAATATATAAAAATATCGACATTTGTTTATTTTACTTGCAAACCTAGGAAATATTAGAGTTAAACCATTAGAGACATCTGAAAATCTCTATGCAATAAAATTTGAATATTCTTTAACTAGTTTTTCAGATGTAGACCCAAACGCTATATCATCAACGTAGAATTGTGCAATAAGGATCTTAGTGTTTGATCTTTTACAAAGAGTATCTGGTTGACTCCCCAGCGAACAACCCTAATTAACTAAGAATTTTTAGAGGCGATCATACGAAGCTCTATGATTTTATTTTAACTCATGGAGAGACTTTTTATACCTATATACATGGTTGGGGTTATGTTAGTTTAAAAACCCTTAGGATGTTTTATATGGACTTCCTAAAAAAGAATTCCATTTAAAAAAGGTTGACATTACACCCATTTAGTATAAATTGTAGGTGACACACTACTGGCAATATAAAAGGAATAAATTCTAGATGCATGACATGTGCAAAAGTTTCATCTAAATCTTTCCTTTTACTTGACTATACTCCCATGCAAATACCTAGCCCTTATTTCTTATAACAACACTAGTTTCATCAGTCATATTTTTAAAAATCCAACGAGTTCGAACAACCTTGGTGTGCTTTAGCTAAGGGAATAGATACCAAACATCATGTGGATTTGGAATTTCCCGAGTACTTAATGCATGAAATTGATCCAATACTTATCCATAAGAGTCTCAATAATTTTTTTAGGCTCTACTACAAAAACAAAACATGCAAAATGCGCTAGTTGACATTATTGGGATCTAGTCCACATAAGTTGTGCAATATCTCGAATGATCTTTTCTTTTCGATGATCTTTAGAAATCTAATTAGGTACAGTGGGTTTGATATAGGCAATTAATTAGTTTTCAATTTTTAAAACATGTACATTATCAATTGATGAAACAAGTTCATTGTTTATGAGGAAAATAATAGTGTCATCTAGAACTACGTTTATCGACTCCAATATGGCTATGGTATGTATATTATAAAATTCATAAGCCCTACTGTTTTCTAAATAACCTTAAAATATCTTTTTATCACCTCTGGCTTCAAAATTTTAAAGTAGTACTCTGTCTTTAAAAACATAACATGCACTTCCAAAGGTGCAGTTATATTTTAGGTTGATTTTTTGTTGTACCAAGCCCCATATGGGTTTTTTTCAAAATTATTCCTAGGGTAGACTCTATTTATTAAATGACATGCTATTTAATTTGTGTTTAATATTTTGGTAATACTTTAGAATGTAACACTAACATATCTATCTCTTGAAGTTAACTATTCTTTCATTCAGTTATGCCGTTATGTTATGGAAATTTGAGCGCACTAAATTCATGATGCTATTGATTATTAACACAATACTCAACAATACTAGTGTCCTTCACTTCACCACACCTATCACTTCTAATTCGAGTTACTTGGGTATCTATATTGTTCTCAATTTTGAGAAGAATTTCAAGAAATTCTTTAAACATTTAAGATTTCTGCTTCATAAAACTACCTAAGTAAGTCGATTGAAATAATAAAAAATAACTAATATGTAGCTATTTTCACATAGATTGATAGTTCTTGAAGGACCCCTCAAGTCAATGTGCATAAATTATAAGGGTTTGAATTCAAAACATCTTTAGTTTTCTCGTGTGGGGACTTCATAATTTTCCCAACTTGACAGGGACGAAAAATGACATCTTAGATCCTTTTAATCTTGAGTGGTGCTACTCTTACCAAAGCCATTTTCCCCAATCCAAAACGAATCCCAGCTGGAACCTCATTTGTTCAATTAACTGTGTTTTTATAAAAAAAATTGTATTTTTATATAAAAGAATATTGTGTTTTTATAAAAAAAACAGTGTTTTTATATAAAAATAGTGTTTTTATATAAAAATAGTGTTTTTATTAAAAAAAAAGGAACACGAACATGACTAAGTTAAAATAACCCGAATCTGACCCAACGACAAAAAACGATTTTTTTTATTATATACGAACATGCCCTAATTAAAACACAACATGACGCAACATAAATTGCTTCGATAGAATTTTTTTTAGGTAATATTTTTTGTTGTTAAAATTAGTTTTATATCCTTTTAATGTAATTTTTAGTTTTAATAAAATCATTTTATGTCCTATCTAATGTCAATTAAATCGTGCTAGGTAAGACACGATACGAGTTTTTTTTCCTGAGAAAATCGATTTTATTAAAAAAAAGGCCTGTTTAATTTTAAGTCTTAGATTCACAATTGATTAGTGCCGCTGGCACGGCTCCATATTCAACAAATGATGTGAGTCCGGGAGTGTAGGTCCGCGTCAGCGGCACTAATCAATCTCGTATCTAAGACATCAAAATTATGTGTATTATTTTTTTTATAAATCAAAAAACAATGTTTATTATTTTTTAATACACGTTTAGTCCAAGTTTTTTTTATTTCGTTCCAAAAAGTCCTTCACCACATAAAAACACTCAATGTGTGCCGCTTACTTTTAAAAATAAGATAATATTAGTTAAATGAGTGTTTGAGGATTTTTTGAAACAAAATAAAATTAATTTTTTATTAAATATATTTTAATAAAAAAATAACATATTTAATTTGATGTCTTAGATTCGCGTTTGATTAGTGCTACTGGCATGGACCCACATCCAATAAATGATATTGGTCTGGGAATGTAAGTTCGTGCCAGCGGCACTAATCAATCTTGAATCTAAAATATCAAATTAAAAAATGTTTTTTTATTATTAAAATTAAAACAAATATTTTTTTTATGAATAAAAAAACTATGTTTACTATTAAAAAGTTCTTCACCACATAAATAAAAAAATTATGTCCCAAAAAGTCCCTCACCATATAAAAGCACTCAATGGGTGCCACTGACGCGGACCTCTAAAAATAAGAGAATATTTGTTAAATTAGCGTTTGATGGACTTTTTTGATAATGATCCATTAAATATTAATTTAATGTAAAATTTATTTAACACCACATAAATAAAAAGAATAATATTCCAAAAAGTCATTCACCACTTAAAAACACTCAATGTGTGCTGATAGTGCGAACCTTTAAAAATAAGAGAATATTGGTTAAATTAATGTTTGAGGACTTTTTGAAACAAAATAAGAAGGATTGAACGAAGTGTGTATTAAAAAATATTTGAATGACTTTTTGATAATCGATACCTTAAATATTAATTTAATGTAAAATTTATTTAACTTTAAAATAAATCATAACTCTAGTTATTTACCAATCTAAAAAAAATTAAAAAAAAATTAATAGAATATCTTTTAGTTTTAGTTTAAAATAAATCATAACTATAGAGATATAAGGCATTATTTTGAAAAAATAGATTAAGGGTCAAGATTATTTTATCATCTAATGAAACTAAGGGCTGAGATTAATTGATAAGCAATCGATAGCTCCCATTCGGGGAATATATCATCATTCTTATTATTCTTTAATCTTAGGAGTACCTCCAATAAGTTCTTGGTAACATAACCGATTTAGTTTATCAAAATTTAAATGGCGTACCTATTTATGCCAAAATTGGTATCATTAAGTCTAAGTCAGTTTGCAAGAATAGGACTCACGACTATGATAATTATCCCTAGCTTTGCTGCCAGTTAAGACACAATGACCATATTTATTAAAAATTACCAAGGTTCTAAAAAACGCGGGGGGTGATCGAGGTTTGGAGGTCAAGCGTTGAAAGTCTAGACGGGCCTTAGACGTAAAAAAGTGTGAAACAGCGTTTAGGCATTTTTAATATATTTTAATATTTTTTAACCATAACAAAAGTACTAAAATAATAAAATTGTACATATCATAAAAATATGTATGAATATTTGCAAATTAAAATACTATTTGATTATTTTGGATGAGATAATGCCCGATTTGTAAATAAATCTTTAAAAGACGATATCATTCACTAAAGAATTGTTGTTTTTAGAGAAAAAGTGCTCCTTAAGGATTTTATCAAGTATAAGACATTAAAAACTTAAGGCGAGTCGTTTCTCTCAAACCTCAGGCCTGAACGGAGCCTAGATGAATTTTTTAGAACAGTGAAAATTACATAAGTAATGTTGTAAACAAACTGACCAATAATTAGTAAATTTACTTTTAGTCTTTTAATTAAAAGAACGTCTTCTAACTCAAGAATTCCTTTCCTTTTATCGTTCTTTTGACTATGATTTGAGATAACTTCCCATCACCAAACAGGGTGCTCCCACCGAAGTAGTTATTTGAAAATTTAGATTCCTCTCCATTCATATGCCAAAAACAACTTGAGTCCAAATACCATTGAAAAGTTGTCCTTTAAGCTTTAAGAGCAGTAACAACAAGCTTACACCTCAGTTGTGGTATTAGGTCATACTTTCTAATCATGATAATTCTAATTTGTAAAAAAAAATGACCATTCTCATTAGAATTGGACCTGTTATTTGACGTTGAGGCTCTGTTAGTTTTGTTCCAATTCTTAGCATTCCTATATTTCTTGTGATCAACATTATGTTTTGGGAAAATTTATGTTTAACTTTTATCACGATAGTAGTTAAATTTGTTATACACTGGTATATTGAGCCTTAGTTGAAAACACGCATAATGAAAGTGGCCATAAACATTTCAATATGCAATACTTAACTGATGATGGCCTGACTCTATTGATAAAAGATTGGTTTAGTTTTTGAAAATGCTTGAGGCCTATTTGTGAAGACATATTTTGTTAAAAAATATTTACAACCTTATATTTGTGGAATCTTATATTTCGTAGCTTTAACTTGTTCCCACTTAGGACTTACAACCTTCTTATCAGCTTTTGAAAGTGAAAGAATGGTTTGGTTAACCTTGTTGATGTTGGAATTTTTGTTATGGAAAGAACGAAATATATTAATTAATTTCTGCAACGCACGTTCTTGGAACGCTTTCTTTTAGGCAAAATTTCTCCCAATCCGATTGAGACAGAACCAGAACCGCGAGTACACAATGGGTTTTATAGAATCTGCCTTCAGGATACAATGCAGTATATGAACAGTTGTTTGATTCAAACTATGTACTGTTTGATCAAACCAAGAACACTCTGAATTTGTAACTTGATAATGCCAAAGTATAGAGGACGTAGAGAGGAGAAACTAGTAATTTTCGGTGTCCAAAACAGAGGCCTGAAACTCTTTTTATAGCCATTTCTGTGACTGTTCTTCAACAGTCACAGCTCTTCATGGAGTGACTCAGCAGCTGTTGGATCGAGCTTGTTTGGAACAGTTGCGATCTAGCGGTTCATATTAGGCGTCCCATCGTAAGCGAATGAACATCCCCTACACGAAACTCTACGAGTTCATATAACGGTTTAGATCAAGTCGTTTCGGATTTTAAACCCTTTGATCGGATCGTTTAATCACAACCGTTGATCTGTTTTACCTCGTCAAAACTTTAGGCTCCAAGCGACGATGTGCACATGCGCGTCAAAGCGCGCAATGCGCCCTAAGTCGCCCTTTCGCGAGCTGCGTGCCGCGCTTATGCGTGTCGCGATTGGTGGTGCTTAAGCACCACCGCGATGCGTAGGATTATAGCCTCTTATTTGACTTGTCAACTAAGAATCTTAGTTGTCCTTTAGTTGATATACCACTACTTTTTGTAGTATTCTTCCAATGTGGGACAATATGGGATTTTGAGCACTCCCATATCTTTCACACCCATTTGCTCATGTTTCTACTTTCTAAATTAAAACCCAAACTATGTTTAAAATAAAACACCAATAATATAATAAAATATTAACAACTAAAAAATAAAATATCAATAAATATTGGAATTTATCCAACATTCCCCCACCAATTTCAATATACACAAGAGAGCAAAGCAAAAAGACAGTAAATAACTTTTGGCATTATCGCTAAAATCTAGTACATAAATGAGAAGTGTCTTTCGGACTTGAACTTCCATATAGTGAAAATAATTCAAAACTTCATCAAGGTGCTGTGGTGAACGTATTTTGAACCAAGGACCTTTTGAGACTAGCCGGAACTATCACACATACCGATTTCTGAGTTTATAAGTGTTCTTCTAGCATGCACTTTTATGGCCTTGTGCTAATCCTGATTTCACGAGCGCTTTAGGATCGGTCTTGATTTCATAGAAAGCGGCCACACTTTCGACATTCGAATAGGTAAATCAACTTGAGTGATTCTGCGAGTCACACTTATATGATTTATTAAGAAGTAACCTTCATCCTCTAACATGCAGAAAACCAACACTAGGCACATAGGAATGGAACTTCTTTGTATAAATTCCTAGTGTTCCATAACTATAATTTAACTTGTTTGTACTGCATTTAACTCTATCTATATTTTCAAGATATGAGTTGGGTTCCTATTAAATATAGTTGTGTTATTTAGTAGACCTTAGTACATTCCTTTTGAGGTGATATATATCATCTCCCTAACAAGACCTTTAGTCAGAGGATCTGCTAAATTCTTGTTCATTTTAATATATTCGACTGTAATTACTCCTTCCTTGAGTAATTTTCTTATAATTTGATGCCTTAGACTAATGTGTCTAGATTTTCCGCTGTAAGTTTTGTTCGAAAATTTATAAATTGTGGCTTGGTTATCACAACTTATCATAATAGAAGGTGATGGCTTTTTCCATAAAGGAATATCATACAACACATTTCTAAGCCGTTCTGCTTTTTTACATGCATCTGCTAGGGCTATAAATTCAGATTGCATTGTTGAATCTGATACACATGTTTGTTTCTTGGATCCCCAAGAGATAGCTGCTCCTCCTAGCGTAAAAATCCAACCAGTAGTTGACTTGGATTTTGATTCAAGATTATTCCAACTTGAATCACTATATCCTTCTAAAACAGATGGATATCCTACATAATGTAAGCCATAATCCAAAGTCCTCTTCAGGTATCTAAGCACCCTAGAAATTGCATTCCAGTTCTATTGTCCTGGATTACTTGTAAATCTACACAATACACTCACTGCATAAGCAATGTCTGGTCTAGTGCAATGCATGGCATACATTAGACTCCCAATAATACTAGCATATTTAAGTTGGTCCATAGCACGCCCAGTATTTTTCATTAATTTGATGCTAGGATCCACTGGTGTAGCAGCTGTCTTAAGTTCAAAATGATTATATCTTTTTAGAACTTTTTCTATATAATGAGATTGAGATAACGCTAAAGAATTATCCTTTCTCACAATTTTGATTCCTAAAATCACATCAGCTTCTCCAAGATCTTTCATATCAAATTTTGATGAAAGAAACCTTTTGGTTTCTTCAACATATTTGAGATTAGACCCAAATATTAACATGTCTTCCACATATAAGCAGATAATAACACCAACACCATTTTCAAATTTACTATATATACATTTGTCGGCATCATTAACTTTATATCCATGGGATATAACAGTATTATTAAACTTCTCATGCCATTGCATAAGAGCTTGTTTAAGGCCATAAAGAGATTTAACCAATTTACACACTTTCTTTTCTTGTTCCATGTAAATCTCTTCTTCTAAATCACCATTTAAAAATGCAGTTTTATCATCCATTTGATGAATAACTAAATTGTGAATAGAAGCAAGAGATATTAATATCTTAATGGAAGTGATTCGAGCAACAGGAGCATATGTATCAAAGTAATCAATTCCATGTTTTTGCTTATAGCCTTTAGCAATTAGTCTTGCCTTAAATTTATTTATAGAACCATCAGGATTTAATTTTCTTTTAAATATCCATTTGCACCCAATAGGTTTAGCCCCGGGGGAAGATCGGAAATAACCCAAGTTTGATTTGACAAAATTGAGTTCATTTCATCATTTATTGCTTCTTTCCAAAAGACAGCATCCCTAGATGTTACCGCTTCATGAAATGTGGTCGGTTCATCTTCTACATTAAGAACAAATTTAGTTTTATTCTTAGTCTCATTTAAATCCCCTTCAACTAAATAAATATCAAAGTCAGGCCCAAATGTTTTTTCAGTTCTTTGTCTTTTACTCCTTCGTGGTTCAATGTCATTCGTTGTTTCCGAAGAAGACATAGGTTGTGAATTTTCTTCTAAATTTGAGGAGTCAACAGTCGGATTATTATTTTCTAAACCTTGATTCAAAGTACTAAACTTTGTTAGATGTTCAAAAATTGCACATCTACCGACTCAATGATTTCTTGAGTTTCAAGGTTTAAAAATCTATAAGTCGTACTGTTACTAGAGTATCCAATAAAAACACATTTGTAAGTCCTATTTCCTAGTTTAGGTCTTTTAGGTTTGGGTTTTCTTACATAAGCAAGACATCCCCAAACTTTAAGACGTCTAAGATTAGGCTTATGATTAAACCATAATTCATATGGTGTAATATCCTTGTTTTTCAATGGAACTCTATTTAAAATATAACATGCGGATAAAACCGCTTCTCCCCACATCGATAAAGTTAAACCAGAACTGATTAACATTGAATTTATCATTTCAACTAAAGTCCTATTTTTCCTTTCCGACGTTCCATTTTGTTGTGGCGTATATGGCGCCGTAACTTGATGGATTATCCCATGAGTATTATAAAATTGTATAAACTCACTCGGGTAATATTCACCACCCCTATCGAATCGTAGGACTTTAATTTTTCGATTTTTTTGAGTTTCAACTTCTGCTTTAAAAATTAGGAATTTCTCGAAAACTTCATCTTTACTTTTAAGTAAATATGTATATGCATACTTAGAGTAATCATCAATGAAAGTTAAGAAATATTTATTTCCACCACGAGTCATATTACTCTTCATATCACATACATCACTATGAATAAGATCAAGCATTTCAAATTTCCTCTCAACATATTTGAACGACTTTCTAGTTATCTTCGATTGAGCACAAATTTCACATTTAGAAAGGTTATCAAATTTACAATCTGAGATTAAGCCGAGATTAGTCATATTTTTTATACTTCTATAATTCACATGACCTAATCTACTATGCCATAAAGAAATAGACTCAACCATATAAGCAGAACTAATATCATTGATTACATTAATTTTGATCATGCCGTTATAAGAGTACCCGATGCCAATAAATTGGCCATTCTTAGACAATACAAACTTATCAGACTCATACACTAGTTTGAAACCTCTCTTATTGAGAAGGTCTTCAGACATAAGATTTTTACACATATCAGGTACATGAAGTACATCAATTAGAGTAAGTGTCTTTCCAGAAGTTAGCTTCAATTCCACTGTGCCTTTTCCAACTACATTGGTGCGAAGATTATTTGCCATTTTCACTTCTTTTTCATCAATTTCTTGATATGTTTTGAATGAAGAGTGGTCTTTGCATATGTGGACCGTTGCGCCGGTATCCAACCACCATCCACTTTCATTATCAATTGAATTTGCTTCGCAAACAGTAGCAATAAGATCTTCAACATTGTTGGTTTCCTTCAACCCTTGTTTTTCCTTAAATGCCTTCTTTTTAAGACGACATTCTCGAGAATAATGGCTCGATTTGTCACAGAAGAAACATTTTCCCTTCTTTTTCTTATTTTCACCTTGGTTCTTGAATTTGGAATCATTCTTTGCTTTAAATTTTGAGTCTTTGGTAATCTTGGATTTTTGATCCTCAACCATATTAGCTTTTGAATGACTCTCACCTTGTTCATCCTTCTTTTCTCGAATACGAGTATCATCTTCAATACGAAGGTGACGAAGAAGGGATTCCACAGTATAAGTCTTTTCATCATGATTCATTTTCTTCTTAAAGCCATTACAAGAGGATGGAAGTTTTGAAACAATCACCCCTACTTGAAATTCATCTTGAAGATTAATACCAGCGGCTTTAAGGTCACCAATAATTTGTTGGAGTTTATAGGCTTGTGCAACGATAGATTTATCATTAATCATTCTAAAATTTATATAGTTTGAAATTAGAAACTTACGGTTGCTCGCTTCCTCGTTTTGAAAATTTGTCTCCAAAGCCTTCCATAATTCCTTTGCCGTCGAAATCATTCGATGAGCGCTATAAACAGTTTGAGACAAAACATTGAGGATGTATCCTCGACACATAAATTCGTCTTCTTTCCTCTTCACACATTTTTGCTTTATTTCTTCGGTGTCTTCGGGTGTGGGCTCGAGAATTTGTTCAAGGTTATCATCTAGAATGTATGCAAATTTTAGTGATGTGAGGAAGAACATAACTTTCTCTTGCCAACGGGTGAAATTTACTCCATCAAAACGGTCGAGTCGGATTAAGTCTTGAGTCATGACTTGGATAGATTGTGCCACATTTCCCTCCATTTGAGTGGAGTAATAAGAATAAACTTTTGCCTAAACTGTTGGAATTTTTGTTATGGAAAGAACAAAATATATTAATTAATTTCTGCAAGGCACGTTCTTGGAACTCTTTTTTTTAGGCAAAATTTCTCCCAATCCGATTGAGACAGAACCAGAACCGCGAGTACACAATGGGTTTTATAGAATCTGCCTTCAGGATACAATGCAGTATATGAATAGTTGTTTGATTCAAAATATGTACTGTTTGATCAAACCAAGAACACTCTGAATTTGTAACTTGATAATGCCAAAGTATAGAGGACGGAGAGAGGAGAAACTAGCAATTTTCGATGTCCAAAACAGAGGTCTGGAACTCTTTTTATAGCCATTTTTGTGACTGTTCTTCAACAGTCACAGCTCTTCATGGAGTGACTCAGCAGCCGTTGGATCGTGCTTGTTTGGAACATCTGCGATCTAACGGTTCATATTAGGCGTCCTATCGTAAGCGAATGAAAAGCCCCTACACGAAACGCTACGAGTTCATCTAACGGTTTAGATCAAGTCGTTTCGGATTTTAAACCCTTTGATCGGATCGTTTAATCACAACCGTTGATCTGTTTTACCTCGTCAAAACTTTAGGCTCCAAGCGACGATGCACACGTGCCAAGTGAGCGTCAAAGCGCGCAATGCGCCCTAAGTCGCCCAATCGCCCTTTCATGCGCCGCGTGTCGCGCTTACGCGTGTGGCGATTGGTGGTGGTTAAGCACCACCACGATGCGGAGGATCATAGCCTCTTATTTGACTTGTCAACTAAGAATCTTAGTTGTCCTTTAGTTGATATACCACTACTTTTTGTAGTATTCTTCCAATGTGGGACAATATGGGATTTTGAGCACTCCCATATCTTTCACACCCATTTGCTCATGTTTCTACTTTTTAAATTAAAACCCAAACTATGTTTAAAATAAAACACTAATAATATAATAAAATATTAACAACTAAAAAATAAAATATCAATAAATATTGGAATTTATCCAACAGTTGAGTGGTGGAACAAGTCTGCAATTATTATCGACTTTGCAAAAATAGTTTCGGACTTTTGAAGACTGGTTTGAACATTTTTGAAAATTCCCATACCTCTTTTATCCTTTTCAGACTTTCCCACATTCAACATCTGGTCTAACTGTTTATAACCAAACTCAAATCCTCGATATTTTTGAAAAGTATTTGAATTTTTTTTCTATTCATTATTCAAGTTCTAAAAGAGAAGCTTTAAGTCCTTTTTTGAAGGATGTGGTTCGACTCAGTCAATTCAACAATAATCTTTTGAAAATTACGTCTTTCATTCTAAAAAACTTGACACTACAAATTTTAATATTAGAGTTGATCAAGCTCAAATCATAAAATATGAAAAATATTATAATTTAAAATATCATTCTTAATTTGTGACAGAAAAATAACACATTTAAAACTTTTTCCAACATTGGAAAATGTGAGATGTAATAATAAGAATGATCACCAAGAATAAAGACAAACAAAAATATCCTCCAATAATCTAATAATGTACAAATATTTTTGTACAAAAATCCCAAATATAAGTGTGGGGTTATAAGCAACTCATAAATCCAAAAGGTGTCTCATATGAAGTGTTGGATGATTTTAATATTAATGGGTATTAATGGTTAGAGAAAATGAAAGGTTAAAACCATTAATTAGTTTGAATAAGAAAAGATAAAAAGGAAGTGGGAAAACCAAAGTCCCACATTGGAAAAGTGTAAAAAAGTTAGTGGGTTAATAAATGCTCTTGTGTCATAAGAGATTACTTGTGTGAATTGAAGTGTATGCTACTAGTGTACACCTTAGGTCCAAGGATGGTTCTTTGCACCATCCGCACACGCCCACGCGCGTGTGCGATTGGGCGTTTAGGGTGCTTTGGGCGCTTTAGAGGCACACTTTGCACTTTGATTTTTGACAACGTCAAAAGATCAAATGGTCCAGATTAAATCCATAATAAATGACACATTTATGGCGCGAGTGGATCTGAACCCTCGGATTTTGGCGCCACTTCGTTAAGTATTAATCCGTACAGTCGCACCTTTTTAGTTCAAATATAGAACGTTCAAAATATAGTTATATATCCAAGGGCCGTGATTAAATGACCTTTGGATGTGGCGTATGTTCATGAGCAGACACCGCAAGAGGCTATATATAGAAGGCAAAATCCTGTCATAATTAATTCCGAAAATTCTCTTTCTCTCTATTATTTCTTCTTACCAATTTCATAGAGTGTTCTGGGTTATTCTACAAGTTTGTTACTTGAATAAACCCGTGGATTTGTTGTATCTTGGAGGTAATTTGCCTAGACCCGTTAGCAAACTCTGTACGAGTGGGGGCAAATAACACCTTAAGGACAGTAGTTTATTACGCCTCAAATCCAATCATCTGTTCATATTTTCTGCATAATTAAAATTCCTCAACAATCTTAAGGTGTTATTTCATGGAGGCAGAAAAGAATATGAATATGTTTCTGAATCCCAATGTGCATTTGGACCGCTTTGATGGAACAAATTTCACTCGCTGGAAAGGAAAATTATTCTTCCTTCTCACAGTTTTGAAAATTGCATATGTTCTGGATCCTAAACTAGAAGCAATTCCGGAACCAAAAGAAGACGATAATGAAACTGTCAAAGAACAACGGAAGAAACATGAAGAAGACGAATTGGTGTGTCTGGGCATATTCTGAATACATTGTCTGATCGATTATATAATCTTTACAACTCTATGCAGTCTCCACGGGAAATCTGGAATGCTCTTGAATATAAATACAAAACAAAGAAGGTACGGATAAATTCTTAATTCTGAAATATTTTGAATTCAAAATAAGTGATAACCAAACTGTTTTAGACCAAGTACATGAGTTGCAAATCCTTGTCACAAAGCTTCGTGAATTAAAGGTGGAAATTTCTGAATCGTTTCAAGTTGGTGCAATTATTGAAAAATTACCACCAAGTTGGAATGATTGTCGTAAGAAACTCCTACATAAGAAAGATGATATAAGTTTGGAGGAATTACAGAAACATTTAAGAATTGAAGAAGAAACCAGATCCCGTGATCAAACAAAAGTTTCTCATAATTCCACCAAAGTTAACTTTGTTGAAGGAAAGATATATCATAAGAACTTCAAACCTAATGGTAAGAAGTTCAAGAAAAATAATTCCAATAAGAAACAGTCCAATGGGGCTTGTTTCAATTGTGGCAAAAATGGCCACTATGCCCGTGATTGCGGAAACAAGAAACGAAAGATAGATGCTACTGAATCCAATAATACAAACAATGTAAATATGGTGGAAAATAAGATCGAGGATCTTGTAGCAATGGTATCGGACATGCAAATTGGTATGATTACCGAACTAAATATGGAGGCAATAACGAAGTCTTCTGACTGGTGGCTCGATTCTGGGGCTACCATACATGTCTGCAATATTAAATCATTGTACTCCGCATATGAAAAAGCAGAGGACGGTCAAGAGGTTCTAATGGGGAATCATAATTCTGCCAAAGTTCTGGGAAAAGGAAACGTTGAACTACAATTCACATCTGGAAAGAAGTTGACGTTGACAAATGTTCTGCATGTACCAGAAATTCGAAAAAATCTAGTGTCTGCAAGTTTGATTTGTAAAAGCGGCATTAAAGCCATCTTTGAGTCTGGTAAGTTAATTCTGTCTAAGAATGGGGCATTTGTTGGGAAAGGGTATGCTTGTGATGGAATGTTCAAACTCAGTATTTTGATTAATAATATGAATAATTCTGCTTATATTGTTGAGTCTTTTGATGTTTGGCATGCTAGATTAGCGCATTTAAATTTTAGATCATTGAAATAAATGTAAAAACATAAATTAATAGCTTGTGATAGTACTTCTCATGAAAAATGTGAAATCTGTATTCAAGCAAAATTAACAAAAAGACCTTTTCCTAAAGTCGAACGAAGTGCTGAATTATTAGAATTAGTTCATTCTGATATATGTGAATATAATGGTATTTTAACTAGAGGCCGAAAAAGATACTTTATTACATTAATTGATGATTGTTCAAAATTCACATATGTATATTTGATAAGACATAAGGATGAAGCTTTTTCAATGTTTAAACGTTTTAAACCAGAAGTTGAAAATCAAAAGGAAAAGAAAATTAAAATTCTTCGTAGTGATATAAGAGGAGAGTATTTTCCAAATGAATTTGACTCATTTTGTGAAGAACATGGAATAATACATCAAAGAACTGCCCCTTATACTCCCCAACAAAATGGTTTGGCTGAAAGAAAGAATATGACTCTTACTAATATGATCAATTCTATGTTGATTAATTCAAACTTATCAAACAATTTGTGGGGAGAAGCTTTACTCACCGCTTGTCATTTACACAACAGAATTCCACCAATGAAAACACATGTTTCTCCATACGAGGTATGGAAGAATCGAAAACCAAATTTGGACTACCTAAGGGTCTGGGGTTGTTTGGCTTTCTATAGAATTCATGACCCAAAAAGTTCAAAGTTGGGTGCAAGAGGAATTAAAAGTGTTTTCATAGGATACACGGAAAATTCTAAGGCATATAGGTTGTTAGACTTAAATTCTAATGTTGTAATTTAATCGAGGGATGTTGAATATATTGAAAATAAATTTTATAAAGATTCATGTGTCGAATTAGATCCCAATCCTGATACATCCACTAGGTTGATTCCTAGACCATTAATTATAATAAAAGGAATTAACCCGAAACAGAAATAGAACCTAGAAGAAGTCAGCGTGCTAGAAAAGAAAAATCTTTTGGCCCTGATTTTATTTCATCTCAAGCCTTAGCCTTTCTGGTTGAAGGAGATAGAGATAATATTCTTAATAAAATGCCTATTTTACTTAACGTAGAAGAAGATCCTAAAATCTTTAACGAAGCAATGACTTCTAGAGATGATTATTTTTGGAAAGAAGCTATTAATGATGAGATGGATTCAATTCTATCAAATCAGACATGGGTTTTAGTGTACTTGCCACAAGGATCACAACCTATTAGTAGTAAATGGGTATTTAGAAGAAAATACAATACCGATGGTTCTATTCAAACCTTTAAGGCTAGATTGGTAGCAAAAGGTTTTAAACAAAGAAAAGGGATTGACTATTTTGATACTTATGCACTTGTTGCTAGAATTACATCCATACGTGTTTTAATGGCAATTGCATCTATTTATAATCTGTTTGTGCATCAAATGGATGTTAAAACAACATTTTTGAATGGTGACCTAGATGAAGAGGTATATATGGAACAAACAGAAGGGTTTGTTTTGCCCGAAAATGAACATAAAGTTTGTAAATTAATTAAGTCGCTTTATGGGTTCAAACAAGCACCAAAGCAGTGTCATAAAAAGTTTGATACAATCATTCTTTCTGATGGTTTCAGACATAACAACGCTGATAAGTGCATTTATTCTAAATTCACCAATGACTATGGTGTAATTATTTGTCTATATGTTGATGACTTATTAATTTTTGCTACAAACATGAGAGGTGTATATGAAACTAAGAAGTATCTTAGTTCACAATTTAAGATGAAAGATCTTAATGAAGTGGATACCATCTTGGGTATTAAAGTTAAGAAACATAGTGGGGGTTATGCATTTTGTCAATCTCATTACATTGACAAAGTTATTCACAAATTTAATCACTTGAAAATAAAAGAAGCAAATACCCCATATGATTCTAGTATAAAATTATTAGAAAATTCTGGCAGAGCAGTTGCACAACTTGAATATGCTAGTGCAATTGGAAGTTTAATGTATGCGATGCATTGTACAATGCCAGATATTGCATTTGCAGTAGGTAAAATGTCAAGATACACTAATAATCCAAGTGTGGATCATTGGAAAGCAATTGGGAGGATTTTTGGTTACCTCAAGAAGACCAAAGAATTAGGTCTATTTTATTATGACTTTCCTGCAGTTCTTGAAGGATACTCTAATGCTAGTTGGATAACTATTGCAAGTGATAATAAATCCACATCTGGATGTATATTCACCTTAGCGGGTGGGGCAGTATCTTGGGCATCCAAGAAACAAACTTGCATTACACATTCAACAATGGAATCTGAGTTTATAGCACTGGCAGCAGCCGGAAAAGAAGCAGAGTGGCCAAGAAATTTATTATTGGACATAAAGTTATGGCCAAAACCAATGCCATCTCTTTCTCTATATTGTGATAGTGAAGCGACATTATCAAGAGCGTATAACAAAGTATATAATGGAAAATCTAGACACATAAGTTTAAGACATGAATATGCCAAACAATTAATAACTTATGGAGTTATTAATATTATATATGTTCGAACAAATAAGAATCTAGATGACCCTCTTACCAAAGGACTTTCTAGAGATTTGGTAAAGGACACATCTAGTGGAATGGAACTAAAACCATTTTTTTCAATAGTCACCGATAATGGTAACCCAACTTTGTAATAGCATTACCACTATTCCAAAGTTTAATGGGTAATGACAAGTTACTGATAAGTGATTAGTTTTTGCACTGAAATTTATTCAATTTCATGTCCCTTCTAGGATGTTCAGTGCATATTTCTACGTCAAGAGGATGAGTTTAAATCTTAATGAAGTTCGTTGTCTAAAGTAGCAAGGACATGCAAGATAACTTCACCTATATGAATATAGGAAGTGGTGCCACTTCTAGCAAGATTTTAGGTTTATTCTTGTAAATATTCATGAAGCCAAGATAGTGCACATGGCCATAATAGTGCACATGGCCATAATAGTGCTAAAAACATATTTTAAAAGTCATTAAAATTACGGGGTATTACATACTTCCCCCTTTAGAACAAAATTTCGTTCCGAAATTCGGAAAAATGAATCATACTGGTAAGGTCAACTCTGAGAATACATCTTACATTGCAAGTAATCTATGTCGTACTGCCCATACAATACGTTAACGAAAATCCCCATGGATGTTACACCAAGTCTCACCTTATAGTTCCAACTGAATCAAATTTGAAATATAACCAATCTTCCCTATACCATCCTCGTGACAAAGTTTGGGAAAAATGATCCTCACTTATTAAACAAATAAATCCTGAAGTCACAACTACTTACTGTTTCGCAATTATGAAAACTACTACAATCTAACCATCCAGGGCGCCCATACACCCTATCGTACAACTTTCATTATAATATTTATCGCAAAGGTTATAAACTCATATCCTAAAGACCTAACTTATTTCGACTCCCAACGGTTATTAGTTTCACGCGTGGGGTGTCTCGCAAGCGAAATCCAAACAAGGAACCCCCCCGATACACTACTACCTAAAGTAGTCGGTCATCGAAACTCCTCAAGTCCTTAGTCAATAGTTTATAACCTCTCTACAGGTTTTATCAATTTCAAATAAAGTCTACTCATCTACTCTCTTGTTAAAGATAAGATGCTAGCTATAGTAGTACACACGCTCTCAAATACCACAAGTCAATCCACACCGCTAGTCACATCATGTTCGGACATGCCTGAAGTAAGTAATTCCTTGATAAAAATCAAACCCACGTGATGACATAAAAAAAATATAGGTGTCCCACACCCCTCGGTGAGTCTACGTAAATAACAGTGTCATAGGCTAAGTTTAGCAACCCTTTTGCCCACACAATATTAATCGCAACAAAAATCAATATGCGCCTCATAATTCCTTAGATAGATAACATACCCTCATTCGCGGGTGGTGGTTGTTAACTCCCACTATTATAACTTTACTCCGATGAGTCAAGAAAAATTTTACCCTAAATTTTTAGTTCTAGTTCACCACACTCCACACAATTCTCGCATTTCAAGAACTTCTACTGATGACTCTCCTCAATTTTCCATAATGGGGGTGACCTCGACTACGGTCATCATACTCGAACATACTTCATAACCTCCTAAGTACGATCTCCGCTATCCATCCAATGGCCCTCATCTGCCATACTTCTTGTACGAACCCGCCCAAACGCAAATAAGATTCACTAATATATACAGAATCTTACCAAAGAAATCAACAATCCTAAGCATAGGGCTCTACATCAAAGAACGCTAAGCTGAAAACACAGTAAGCCATACAGATCCTAAAGGACACTGGAACCTGATGCTCTGATACCACCTGAAACACCCCGCCTAATTAAATACCGGGTGGCCAGTCACATACCAAATTAAAACATAATATACAGCTGGCTCATTCTTAGCATCACTGTAGAAAACATTTACAACTCACCCAATACCCAATTAAGTTGGTGTTAAAACTTTCCAAATTTTAATTTCAATAAAAACCCATTTTTAGTTTATGAGTAACACTACACATATTAGTCTACAACAAAAATAACCGAACAGATAACACAAAATAATTTAAATGCAATTGGAATAAACATTCCCAAATAATTAACCAATACAGTAATCCCAACAATAATAAATGTATTAAAATGACATGAGTACAAGAGTATTTGACTCACATGGAAAAGAGATAATTGAGTTTCTTTGGGCGACATGTCCTAACCAAAAGAATACTGTGAATAAATGAAGATAGGCGTCTAAGCAATACTCCATAGCTCCATAGCTCATCATAATCCGCTAAGGTTGGCGTCTCTGTTGCTGGACACCTGGTATAGAAGATACAAGAGGAAAGAAAATATGCAAGGAAATGGGTCAGAGCCCGATTGTGAAAATGATTTTGAAAACAGAAAGTATTTAACAAGTGCAATAAAGCATTTATTATGTACATGTTAGTATCCAACTCTCACTTGCTATTCTCACCTCTCATCTAGAGTGCACACTTAACGTTTCCTATTAACCTCCTAGTTAATTGTTCATCTTCACAAATTTCCATAATATGATTCCATCCAACATCATAATACCGTATGTCCCATACCATACGTCATATAATCATTCCTATACGTTTCTCATTAACATGATTCGATTCTCATTAATATGAATTAAGCTCTTCAAATCTATAAGAATAACTATTCATTAACATAGTTCAATTCTTTTTCTCAATTCACCGTTATCTATAATTATCACACAGTAGATGATAAAACCACTATACACATTCATTTAATTCATTATATATATATATATACACATATATGATACGACACCCCGAGTCACAGCTACGGTGCAATTCATTACTCTGCTATCATGTCCCAATATCGTTGGTCGCCGAATAGAAGACAAAAGGTTCGGTAAGGATTTCTCGAACCACAAACATCAACATACAAATTGGAGGCAAACATAGTTCTCGTATCCATGGGTCACGTACATACCTACGTTCCCACAGTCATCGGACTTATCAACTCCCCAATAAGTCTTTCATAGACCTATGTTCTCGAGCGACAAATAAAAAATCCCATGGATTCATCAAGATATGACTGCCTTCACGCGCAAACCTCCCACTGATAACAGGTGAGCTAGGTATTTCATACACATAATCATCAATCAATAAAATAGGCATTAGCATAGCTATAATATAATATCAACAAGGTACTCACATTGCCCTAAGATAGTTCCCATACGTAGCATTATATCTCTCAAATCCTGCGTATTAAAATATTATGACTTTACTTCTTTAATTCAATTATCCCCGAGCCTTACTCATTACTCAAGGTTCAAATAGGTTTTTCTCAATAGTATATTCAGTAAGAAATCACTAATAACCTACTAGTCCATCTCATCATATCTCCCGAATTACTACGAACTAAATTCTCCCTTTAATTAGGGTTAAAATCGATAGTTTCAAATCACTTATAAACACATCTTCTATCACTTAGAATTAAACCCTCTTGTAAACTTAAGGCTACCCAGGTGTTATATTCAATAACCACTACTGGACCTATCCTCGATCCTCATACATACAAATTAGAATCCAACACATGCATCTAGCAACCGAAATACCTTTTAATATAATTATCGTCATCTAATCAATTAAATCCCAATCAAATTAATTCGAATCTTATCTAGGGCCTACTGATCTTTTATAAGTCCCATAATATACAATTAATAACCATCAAAGATCTAAAAAAGGTTTGGGATAAGAATCAACATTAAAAAAAACAACTTTAACAATTCCGGGAAGGTTGATCGATCGAAGGCAGGGGGTCGATCAATCGATCGCCCAGGTAACAACCCAGTTTTTCTGCATTTCTTCTACTACGGGTTTAACCATTTTTGATCAATCAAACCTTCATATTAACAACCCAAATGACTTATAATCCTTACTACATGATATATCAACATATATAAATGATTTCTAATGCTCTAAACATCCTAGGATCATCAAGAGTTTGAATTAAAAGCCTATATTTATCCTTATTTTTCCAGAAAATTATAAACATGACATCTTCAAGAACACAACAATGACTCTCATAATTTCTTCAACAACTTACTGATTATTTCGTGGATTACTATATACCTACAACATGAGTTTTATTCCCATATATTTTTAGTTTCCAGAAATCCATTAACAACTCTATCTTTTCATCTTCCAAACATGTAAAATCTCAGTTTTTATAACTATTCTAACATGGACAATATACAAACTTAGATTGCAAATATCAAACACTTGCCTCTAATGAAGATCTGATCCTTTGGAGTTGAATAACACAGGTGGTTCTCCCTTTCTCCGGCCAACTTCCGGTGGTGGTTGGTGGTGGTGATCTTTGGTTCTTAGTTCTTCTCCTTCTCAAATAAACTTTCTTCTCCCAAGCAACCTTTCACTCTCTCTAAGAAGATGACTTCTCAATATTGTGTAGAAGAGATGAATGAACCCACGTTTAATTAATCTTCAAATACTTATAATAGGACAAAATCCGAAATCACTGTTCATCCCCCTTGTAAGAATGACCAAAATGCCCTTTTGGGTTGTCTTTTCATTTCTAAATGACCCGAGACCCAAAACCAACATCCAAATAAACTTTTCTGACGATTTCAAACCTTCCGGACGCAACGACGCAGTCAAAAAGACTATAAGGTCGATAGAAAATAAACTCCCTTTTTAATTTAACAAATTAGTCCCGACACGGCCCATACCGCGTCCAACTAAAAATTCAAATTACTGAATTAATATCACACAGCCATATCAATAACATCACATTCATATACTACCTAAATATCTTTAAGTAATATTCAGAATCATTCATTTTAATATCCACAATTCGGATAAAACCCAAATGAATTAATTAATAATCAAAATCCAATTAATCCATTAATTTAAAATATAACCCATTTTTAGAAGTCATTAAAATTACGGGGTATTACATCATTTGAATGACCTCGTTCGAACGAGGTATCAAACCTCGTTTGAATGAACTTAAATGACGTAGGAAAATAAATTAAGGTTTAAAAGGCTTTTTTTATATAGAAGGAAGCTAATGAAAAGAATTCCCCAACAAATTAAAACGGGTCATACACCTTTGGGAAATGTGAACGATCATACTGTATCTTTGATGTAACATGAATGCGAATTATGATATGACACCATAAATAGTTTAAATGCTTTGTCCAATGGAAATAGCCAATGCTACAAATTGACCCAATGTGAAAATTTATCCTCACAAATCTCCCACTTTGGCTATTCCAGAACAAAACATAAAAAGTAAAAATACTCAGAGTTTGCTAAGCTAGGGTGTCAAGCCGATCCTAATGCCCATACCCAAACCCAAAAATAAAATGGACACTCCACTCCCTAACAACCTAGCTACTTGAAATTCTTTGTAGGCATGATCCAATAATATGACAATATGAATGGCCTACACACATGAAATAATAAAAACATAAACGCCTATGGGGAAAATAACATAAATATCAAATTAGGTGCTGTCCCTAAATGAATACGGGGTTCTCCCCCTTTTTGCTCAAAAAAGACAAAAGGATACAATAATACCTGCACTGTTGGTGACTCAAATCATCAAGTATAATACACATAGAGTGAAACACTAACATGAGTAATAAATCAGTAGCACAATACAATGTACGCATCACTCACCATACAAGAATAGAGAGAAATAAAAAAAAGTGGATTAATAATAAAGATCCAATAAATCCAAATGTGTGCCACAATAACAAATATCCAAATAAAGTGAAGAGGTGGAGTCCCCGGATTTTAAATAATCGCAAATTAAAATATAATTTCCTTTTAAAATAAATGCGGAAGCGTTGAGATGGTTTTAACTATCAAGTACAACAACAAGTTTTAATTTCTCAAAACAAATTAAAACATAATTCAAGTCCTAGAATTTGCCTAAGTCATAATTAACAATTATTCAAAGTTAGGCGAAACCAATTTTAGTACATGACTTGAATAAACCAATTTTAGTACATGACTTGAATAAACCAATTTTACTCAATATTTAATTTAAGTCCCAAATTAAATGAGTGTGATAATTAAACCAGATTTTATCTTGAAATTATCCTAAGCATGGATTCTAAATTATTGTGCAAGATAAAATAAACAAAGTCACACTACACCGCGATGTACGAGGAAAAACCCACTAACGGGAAAAAACCTCGGGACGGCCCTAGCCTCAAATCCATCAAAAACGGTATTACAAAATACAAGACAAAAGACTTACTTCCTAACCTCGAACCCTCTCAAGCCGTGATGCTCCTTCTTGTATCAACCTCCAATTAGCGGATAACCAACGGAGCTCCACCGTGGTCTCGGAATTCACCGATGGGACATTATATGGTCACCGTCACCCAAGCATGGAGCCTTTCTCCTTGCGGGTAGAATCTCAACAAAAGTCTTCTTTGTGATGGGGTGTAGAAGCAAACCCGAAACGTCTCTTGAATTCGGTAGAGAAACTCGGTGCCAAAAACTCCAAGCAATTGATATAAATATAGAAACTTGGATAAACAATTATTGGGTGTAAACTAGAGAGTTTATAAATTTTTTCATTGAAAATTAACACTCAAAACTTGAACATTTTCCTAAACTAATTTTGCTCTCAAACTCTCTTTTGGAGATAAACAAATGTTGGAAAAGTTGTCTTGGAAAATGTGTTTCCCGCACATAATAAAGTATGAAAAAGGTTGGTTGAAAACCAAGTGGAGGAGTGGGGAAAAACTGCAAAAAACTGCCAAATAACTGTTCCCGCTGGAAGTTCGTTCGAACAAACGTGATTCTCGTTCGAACGAGACTTCTAACGAGTGACCAGCCTGGGCTCGTTAGAAGTTCGTTAGATACCTCGTTAGAACGAACATTCGTTCGAACGACATATCGAACGACTGTCCAGTTAGGGTCGTTGGCAAAACTCGTTCGAACGAACCTGGTTCGAACGACAAAACTCGTTCGAAGGAAACAGGTTCGAACGACAAAACTCGTTCGAACGAAATCTGGTTCGAACGAAAAAACTCGTTCGAACGACATTTCTAACGAACGACCAGAAAGATTGAAAAATTCGATTTTAGCCCAGAAACTTTTATATACTTATTTTTAAAGTTCTAATTGATTCTTTCTGAAAATAAAAATGCAGTTTTTATTATACCTAACACCCAATACAAATTGTTCCAAGCTCCTATATACATATAATTACATTCATACCTTGGGAGCATGGAACCTTAGTTGATGACGTAGAAACGAGGCACACAAACCGACATTTTGATGAAGCTTTAAATTCTTTGCCGTTACGTCTTCAACATACACTTCATAGGCTTGAGAATATTACAATAAATACTATCCTATGAATAAATGTTTTTGTCCGGAATTGAGTCAAAACTATATATGGACTCAATTGGAAATTTGTGTCCTTACAAATCTCCCCCTTTGGCTATTCCGGGACAAAAACCAAACAAAAATCCTAAAGGGCCGTCAAACTCTACTAGACTCAAAACATAACCCGCCCAATCTTGACTCAACCCAAGGATCAAACGCTTTGCCATAGAAAGATGCTGCTTTAGAATAATTCCTGCACACTTAAGCAAACTCATCAAATGCATAGGGAATATCAAAATATTAAATGCAATTAATTAAGTACTCCCCCTAAATTAATTCTCCCTTTAAACACATGACCTACTTAGAAAGACGTCTCCCCCTAAGATAAATCTCCCTCAAACGAAGATACGATAATAATAGGATTAGATACCATTTCTCCCCCTATCATCATTCTCCCCCTTTTTGTTCGGGAATAGACAAAGGATAAAGAACTAATAAACAACACGTGAAAGCTTAAAGTGATAAGACATGAAAGCATATGGGCAATAAAAGCAGGGCAAAGACAAACAAATATCATATATATATATATTAGAAATATACCAATATAGTACTTGCATATATATAGATATAAACAAACACATGACACAAAAATACAATAAGTTTGCACACTCGTATGGCAAAAATGTGTCATATGGAAACCGAAGTGTAGGGGTGTGAACTAGCAACAATTAAATTTAGACCCAAACACTTAGGAAACGTTCACGGAGTTCTCATTTGATTGCAAACTTCATCACAGTTAAATATAACCTCATGTGACAATATAAAGATTGAACTCAATGAACAAACATACACAATGCATACAAGCCTAGCATGATGATGATTCTACAAACCAAATAGAGTCATGACATTAAAGACAACTAGGATAAACGGACATTGTGCAAACCGTTGATATACCATCCAATTCTCCCTCAATGAGCATATATATTCTTTTGTTTGTGAATGAATATATCAAACAAACATAGGCCTTTGCAATTCCTTTTTGTTTAATGCCAAATATTCTGTTTTTAGGCCTTTGGATCACGTATTTCTTTTAGATCCAATCAACGGTGGCTTACTATCACAAAGGACTTAATTCATCCTTTCGGAGCCCTTCACCGTGCATATATTAATTTATCATGTTTTCATTTTTCACACAAATCTCACATGCAACGGATTTTGACATGCACTTGTCCTCCTAGGTCATAGATATGTAGATGACTAGATTGATAGGAGAACACCTCAAAAAGCTCAAATATAACATGTGATATTAAGATTTCAAAAGAGCTCGTGCAAGTGTGAATAGAGGCATATAGAAATAGAATCCATTTAAACAATACAAAAGCCAACTACTCCATAAAATATGGTAAAGAACATAATAAGGATTGAAAATCTAAACCAAAAGTTCTAGCCACATGGAAGCGTAAACGATAGGATTCAAACACAAATATATGCCACATAAAGTGTGTCAAACAAAAATACACACAAAAACAAAATCTTTTTGAGTTTTTAACATTTTTAATCAAAAATAAATATTTACTCAAAAGGACAAACAAAAATCATTTGTATTTTTCATTAAGCTTAAATGAAATAAATAAAACACAAATGATAAACAAAAAATCTTTTTATATTATGCAGTCAATTCAAACACAAAATATAATACAAAAAGATAAACAAGTCATAATTTCTAGCATGTGATATGAAATAAGGCAATGACTAGAAAATGACTAAACAAGCATACATTTAGCATGTGAATATAGCATGAAGTACAAACGCTAAAGTATGCAAACACTAACACATTCATCCATTAGATTTAGCAAGGTAGGAAGGATGTGAAAGTAAATGAGAATCAAAATCCCTATTTTGTAAGGCAACCAAGTCGGATTTCCTAACCCAAATTAATGAAGAATTACTATCTTGGGGTGTAGGAACATTAGCTATCGTGGTTACTTTACTATGGGATTTTCTAGGAATTCGTTTAAGATCTAAACAAAATTTCCTAAGATGACCTTTTCGACCACAATGTGTATAAGTAAGAATATGTCGAGAAGATTTATCTAAGGAGTGATCATTAAATGCATTCCTAGAAGATTCTCCTAAAACATTGGTTTTGACTTTAGGGTTAAATCATTACAAGAATTGAAGCCTAAACCAAAAGTGTCATTTTTAATTTGGACCGTTCCTAACATTTTATCTAGTTTTTCCGAACGACACTCCAAATCAAATTTGACATTACTAGAATCTTTTAATTTATTTTCCAATTCTAAAATTTTAGATTCTAGTAAAACATTTCGCTCTTCAAAAGCAAGAAGCTCATTTTTCAAGGATTCCATTAAACCCCTAAGGCTATCTCTCTCGCCTTCTACATAGTTAGCTTCTCTTGAAGAGTCCTCTCATGTGTCCTAAGGTCTTCTATTAAGGCACTTTCATTAATGACCTTGACACTCTCTCTTAAACTCGCTTCTAACTTCAAATTAGCTCTTTTCAATTTAATAGATTCTTTATATAATTCATGAAAAGCATTTTGAAGTTCACTCTCATCAACCTCTTCTTAATTTTCACTCTCTCTTTCTTCTTCACTCTCACTATCATAAAAAATAAGAGAATCATGTACAATGACCTTGGAAGTGGCATGTGCTATAATTTCATCATTCGATGAGTTCTCATTATCACTCACATGTCTAGCCATAAAAGCCACAAAATTTTTCTTAGTGGGGGAATCGGGCTTTTCTTCCTTATCACTATCACTGAGGGTTGCATTATATGAAATAGGTCGCTTACCATCTTTCCTTAGTTTAGTGGGGCACTCATAAGCCCTATGGCCATAACCTTCACAACCAAAACATTTATTAGACTCGTCCCTATCAATATTTTCATTACTAGGTTTAGGGATCTTATCGGCTTTAGAAATCTTCTCGTTTTTATCATGTTTAGAAGATTCAAATTTCTTAAAATCATTTTTAACTTTATCTTTGTTAAATTTAAGAAATTTTCTAAATTTACGAGCAAACAAAGCCATATCTTCCGAGTCACTATCACTATCGCTCTCTACTACTTGTTTAACCTCTTTGCGGGCTTTTAAAGCAACACCCTTTTCAATTTTCTTTTCAGTTTTAGAGGGAAACATATCCAGTTCATAGGTTTGTAAATCACCTACAAGCTCTTCTAATTTCGTAGAGGTGGGTAAAGAATTTAAAACGGTCACCTTTGGAATAAATCTATCGGGTAGGGACCTTAAAATTTTCTTTACTACATGGTCGTCAGGTATTTTCTCTCCCAAGTTAAAGGATGAATTAACAATATCAGAAAGTCTAGCATAAAATTTATCAAAAGTTTCTTTTTCATCCATTTTGATAGTTTCAAATTGAGTGGTGAGGTTTTGGAGTTTTGAAGCTTTAACGACACTCGTTCCTTCATGAGTTAATTGTAAAATATCCCAAGCTTCTTTAGCGGTTTCACACGTCATAATACGTCGGAATTCATCCGGTGCGACAGCACTAAATAAGGCATTTAAACCACGGGAATTAAAATTTGCAAGCTTAAACTCATTTTCGGTCCATCTATCGATGGGTTTGGGAACACGTTCATTTTCAATTAGATGAGTTGGTGGGGAGTACCCGGTAACAACAGACATCCAAACACGTTCATCGATAGATTTAAGTGCCGATTTCATTCGCGCTTTCCAATACGCGTAGTTAGAACCATCAAAAATAGGAAATTTTGAAAATGGGGAAAAATCCATTTTAGCCAAAAATTAAAGAATCTTAACGAAATAATTTATCGTTTTTGGCTCTGATACCAATTTGAAGAGGTGGAGTCCCCGGATTTTAAATAATCGCAAATTAAAATATAATTTCCTTTTAAAATAAATGCGGAAGCGTTGAGATGGTTTTAACTATCAAGTACAACAACAAGTTTTAATTTCTCAAAACAAATTAAAACATAATTCAAGTCCTAGAATTTGCCTAAGTCATAATTAACAATTATTCAAAGTTAGGCGAAACCAATTTTAGTACATGACTTGAATAAACCAATTTTAGTACATGACTTGAATAAACCAATTTTACTCAATATTTAATTTAAGTCCCAAATTAAATGAGTGTGATAATTAAACCAGATTTTATCTTGAAATTATCCTAAGCATGGATTCTAAATTATTGTGCAAGATAAAATAAACAAAGTCACACTACACCGCGATGTACGAGGAAAAACCCACTAACGGGAAAAAACCTCGGGACGGCCCTAGCCTCAAATCCACTAAAAACGGTATTACAAAATACAAGACAAAAGACTTACTTCCTAAACTCGAACCCTCTCAAGCCGTGATGCTCCTTCTTGTATCAACCTCCAATTAGCGGATAACCAACGGAGCTCCACCGTGGTCTCGGAATTCACCGATGGGACATTATATGGTCACCGTCACCCAAGCATGGAGCCTTTCTCCTTGCGGGTAGAATCTCAACAAAAGTCTTCTTTGTGATGGGGTGTAGAAGCAAACCCGAAACGTCTCTTGAATTCGGTAGAGAAAATCGGTGCCAAAAACTCCAAGCAATTGATATAAATATAGAAACTTGGATAAACAATTATTGGGTGTAAACTAGAGTGTTTATAAATTTTTTCATTGAAAATTAACACTCAAAACTTGAACATTTTCCTAAACTAATTTTGCTCTCAAACTCTCTTTTGGAGATAAACAAATGTTGTCTTGGAAAATGTGTTTCCCGCACATAATAAAGTATGAAAAAGGTTGGTTGAAAACCAAGTGGAGGAGTGGGGAAAAACTGCAAAAAACTGCCAAATAACTGTTCCCGCTGGAAGTTCGTTCGAACGAACGTGATTCTCGTTCGAACGAGACTTCTAACGAGTGACCAGCCTGGGCTCGTTAGAAGTTCGTTAGATACCTCGTTAGAACGAACATTCGTTCGAACGACATATCGAACGACTGTCCAGTTAGGGTCGTTGGCAAAACTCGTTCGAACGAACCTGGTTCGAACGACAAAACTCGTTCGAAGGAAACAGGTTCGAACGACAAAACTCGTTCGAACGAAATCTGGTTCGAACGAAAAAACTCGTTCGAACGACATTTCTAACGAACGACCAGAAAGATTGAAAAATTCGATTTTAGCCTAGAAACTTTTATATACTTATTTTTAAAGTTCTAATTGATTCTTTCTGAAAATAAAAATGCAGTTTTTATTATACCTAACACCCAATACAAATTGTTCCAAGCTCCTATATACATATAATTACATTCATACCTTGGGAGCATGGAACCTTAGTTGATGACGTAGAAACGAGGCACACAAACCGGCATTTTGATGAAGCTTTAAATTCTTTGTCGCTACGTCTTCAACATACACTTCATAGGCTTGAGAATATTACAATAAATACTATCCTATGAATAAATGTTTTTGTCCGGAATTGAGTCAAAACTATATATGGACTCAATTGGAAATTTGTGTCCTTACAAATCTCCCCCTTTGGCTATTCCGGGACAAAAACCAAACAAAAATCCTAAAGGGCCGTCAAGCTCTACTAGACTCAAAACATAACCCGCCCAATCTTGACTCAACCCAAGGATCAAACGCTTTGCCATAGAAAGATGCTGCTTTAGAATAATTCCTGCACACTTAAGCAAACTCATCAAATGCATAGGGAATATCAAAATATTAAATGCAATTAATTAAGTACTCCCCCTAAATTAATTCTCCTTTAAACACATGACCTACTTAGAAAGACGTCTCCCCCTAAGATAAATCTCCCTCAAACGAAGATACGATAATAATAGGATTAGATACCATTTCTCCCCCTATCATCATTCTCCCCCTTTTTGTTCGGGAATAGACAAAGGATAAAGAACTAATAAACAACACGTGAAAGCTTAAAGTGATAAGACATGAAAGCATATGGGCAATAAAAGCAGGGCAAAGACAAACAAATATCATATATATATATATTAGAGATATACCAATATAGTACTTGCATATATATAGATATAAACAAACACATGACACAAAAATACAATAAGTTTGCACACTCGTATGGCAAAAATGTGTCATATGGAAACGGAAGTGTAGGGGTGTGAACTAGCAACAATTAAATTTAGACCCAAACACTTAGGAAACGTTCACGGAGTTCTCATTTGATTGCAAACTTCATCACAGTTAAATATAACCTCATGTGACAATATAAAGATTGAACTCAATGAACAAACATACACAATGCATACAAGCCTAGCATGATGATGATTCTACAAACCAAATAGAGTCATGACATTAAAGACAACTAGGATAAACGGACATTGTGCAAACCGTTGATATACCATCCAATTCTCCCTCAATGAGCATATATATTCTTTTGTTTGTGAATGAATATATCAAACAAACATAGGCCTTGGCAATTCCTTTTTGTTTAATGCCAAATATTCTGTTTTTAGGCCTTTGGATCACGTATTTCTTTTAGATCCAATCAACGGTGGCTTACTATCACAAAGGACTTAATTCATCCTTTCGGAGCCCTTCCCCGTGCATATATTAATTTATCATGTTTTCATTTTTCACACAAATCTCACATGCAACGAATTTTGACATGCACTTGTCCTCCTAGGTCATAGATATGTAGATGACTAGATTGATAGGAGAACACCTCAAAAAGCTCAAATATAACATGTGACATTAAGATTTCAAAAGAGCTCGTGCAAGTGTGAATAGAGGCATATAGAAATAGAATCCATTTAAACAATACAAAAGCCAACTACTCCATAAAATATGGTAAAGAACATAATAAGGATTGAAAATCTAAACCAAAAGTTCTAGCCACATGGAAGCGTAAACGATAGGATTCAAACACAAATATATGCCACATAAAGTGTGTCAAACAAAAATACACACAAAAACAAAATCTTTTTGAGTTTTTAACATTTTTAATCAAAAATAAATATTTACTCAAAAGAACAAACAAAAATCATTTGTATTTTTCATTAAGCTTAAATGAAATAAATAAAACACAAATGATAAACAAAAAATCTTTTTATATTATGCAGTCAATTCAAACACAAAATATAATACAAAAAGATAAACAAGTCATAATTTCTAGCATGTGATATGAAATAAGGCAATGACTAGAAAATGACTAAACAAGCATACATTTAGCATGTGAATATAGCATGAAGTACAAACGCTAAAGTATGCAAACACTAACACATTCATCCATTAGATTTAGCAAGGTAGGAAGGATGTGAAAGTAAATGAGAATCAAAATCCCTATTTTGTAAGGCAACCAAGTCGGATTTCCTAACCCAAATTAATGAAGAATTACTATCTTGGGGTGTAGGAACATTAGCTATCGTGGTTACTTTACTATGGGATTTTCTAGGAATTCGTTTAAGATCTAAACAAAATTTCCTAAGATGACCTTTTCGACCACAATGTGTATAAGTAAGAATATGTCGAGAAGATTTATCTAAGGAGTGATCATTAAATGCATTCCTAGAAGATTCTCCTAAAACATTGGTTTTGACTTTAGGGTTAAAATCATTACAAGAATTGAAGCCTAAACCAAAAGTGTCATTTTTAATTTGGACCGTTCCTAACATTTTATCTAGTTTTTCCGAACGACACTCCAAATCAAATTTGACATTACTAGAATCTTTTAATTTATTTTCCAATTCTAAAATTTTAGATTCTAGTAAAACATTTCGCTCTTCAAAAGCAAGAAGCTCCTTTTTCAAGGATTCCATTAAACCCCTAAGGCTATCTCTCTCGCCTTCTACATAGTTAAGCTTCTCTTGAAGAGTCCTCTCATGTGTCCTAAGGTCTTCTATTAAGGCACTTTCATTAATGACCTTGACACTCTCTCTTAAACTCGCTTCTAACTTCAAATTAGCTCTTTTCAATTTAATAGATTCTTTATATAATTCATGAAAAGCATTTTGAAGTTCACTCTCATCAACCTCTTCTTCATTTTCACTCTCTCTTTCTTCTTCACTCTCACTATCATCAAAAATAAGAGAATCATGTACAATGACCTTGGAAGTGGCATGTGCTATAATTTCATCATTCGATGAGTTCTCATTATCACTCACATGTCTAGCCATAAAAGCCACAAAATTTTTCTTAGTGAGGGAATCGGGCTTTTCTTCCTTATCACTATTACTGAGGGTTGCATTATATGAAATAGGTCGCTTACCATCTTTCCTTAGTTTAGTGGGGCACTCATAAGCCCTATGGCCATAACCTTCACAACCAAAACATTTATTAGACTCGTCCCTATCAATATTTTCATTACTAGGTTTAGGGATCTTATCGGCTTTAGAAATCTTCTCGTTTTTATCATGTTTAGAAGATTCAAATTTCTTAAAATCATTTTTAACTTTATCTTTGTTAAATTTAAGAAATTGTCTAAATTTACGAGCAAACAAAGCCATATCTTCCGAGTCACTATCACTATCTCTCTCTACTACTTGTTTAACCTCTTTGCGGGCTTTTAAAGCAACACCCTTTTCAATTTTCTTTTCAGTTTTAGAGGGAAACATATCCAGTTCATAGGTTTGTAAATCACCTACAAGCTCTTCTAATTTCGTAGAGGTGGGTAAAGAATTTAAAACGGTCACCTTTGGAATAAATCTATCGGGTAGGGACCTTAAAATTTTCTTTACTACACGGTCGTCAGGTATTTTCTCTCCCAAGTTAAAGGATGAATTAACAATATCAGAAAGTCTAGCATAAAATTTATCAAAAGTTTCTTTTTCATCCATTTTGATAGTTTCAAATTGAGTGGTGAGGTTTTGGAGTTTTGAAGCTTTAACGACACTCGTTCCTTCATGAGTTAATTGTAAAATATCCCAAGCTTCTTTAGCGGTTTCACACGTCATAATACGTCGGAATTCATCCGGTGCGACAGCACTAAATAAGGCATTTAAACCACGGGAATTAAAATTTGCAAGCTTAAACTCATTTTCGGTCCATCTATCGATGGGTTTGGGAACACGTTCATTTTCAATTAGATGAGTTGGTGGGGAGTACCCGGTAACAACAGACATCCAAACACGTTCATCGATAGATTTAAGTGCCGATTTCATTCGCGCTTTCCAATACGCGTAGTTAGAACCATCAAAAATAGGAAATTTTGAAAATGGGGAAAAATCCATTTCAGCCAAAAATTAAAGAATCTTAACGAAATAATTTATCGTTTTTGGCTCTGATACCAATTTGAAGAGGTGGAGTCCCCGGATTTTAAATAATCGCAAATTAAAATATAATTTCCTTTTAAAATAAATGCGGAAGCGTTAAGATGGTTTTAACTATCAAGTACAACAACAAGTTTTAATTTCTCAAAACAAATTAAAACATAATTCAAGTCCTAGAATTTGCCTAAGTCATAATTAACAATTATTCAAAGTTAGGCGAAACCAATTTTAGTACATGACTTGAATAAACCAATTTTAGTACATGACTTGAATAAACCAATTTTACTCAATATTTAATTTAAGTCCCAAATTAAATGAGTGTGATAATTAAACCAGATTTTATCTTGAAATTATCCTAAGCATGGATTCTAAATTATTGTGCAAGATAAAATAAACAAAGTCACACTACACCGCGATGTACGAGGAAAAACCCACTAACGGGAAAAAACCTCGGGACGGCCCTAGCCTCAAATCCACTAAAAACGGTATTACAAAATACAAGACAAAAGACTTACTTCCTAAACTCGAACCCTCTCAAGCCGTGATGCTCCTTCTTGTATCAACCTCCAATTAGCGGATAACCAACGGAGCTCCACCGTGGTCTCGGAATTCACCGATGGGACATTATATGGTCACCGTCACCCAAGCATGGAGCCTTTCTCCTTGCGGGTAGAATCTCAACAAAAGTCTTCTTTGTGATGGGGTGTAGAAGCAAACCCGAAACGTCTCTTGAATTCGGTAGAGAAAATCGGTGCCAAAAACTCCAAGCAATTGATATAAATATAGAAACTTGGATAAACAATTATTGGGTGTAAACTAGAGTGTTTATAAATTTTTTCATTGAAAATTAACACTCAAAACTTGAACATTTTCCTAAACTAATTTTGCTCTCAAACTCTCTTTTGGAGATAAACAAATGTTGGAAAAGTTGTCTTGGAAAATGTGTTTCCCGCACATAATAAAGTATGAAAAAGGTTGGTTGAAAACCAAGTGGAGGAGTGGGGAAAAACTGCAAAAAACTGCCAAATAACTGTTCCCGCTGGAAGTTCGTTCGAACGAACGTGATTCTCGTTCGAACGAGACTTCTAACGAGTGACCAGCCTGGGCTCGTTAGAAGTTCGTTAGATACCTCGTTAGAACGAACATTCGTTCGAACGACATATCGAACGACTGTCCAGTTAGGGTCGTTGGAAAAACTCGTTCGAACGAACCTGGTTCGAACGACAAAACTCGTTCGAAGGAAACAGGTTCGAACGACAAAACTCGTTCGAACGAAATCTGGTTCGAACGAAAAAACTCGTTCGAACGACATTTCTAACGAACGACCAGAAAGATTGAAAAATTCGATTTTAGCCCAGAAACTTTTATATACTTATTTTTAAAGTTCTAATTGATTCTTTCTGAAAATAAAAATGCAGTTTTTATTATACCTAACACCCAATACAAATTGTTCCAAGCTCCTATATACATATAATTACATTCATACCTTGGGAGCATGGAACCTTAGTTGATGACGTAGAAACGAGGCACACAAACCGGCATTTTGATGAAGCTTTAAATTCTTTGCCGCTACGTCTTCAACATACACTTCATAGGCTTGAGAATATTACAATAAATATTATCCTATGAATAAATGTTTTTGTCCGGAATTGAGCCAAAACTATATATGGACTCAATTGGAAATTTGTGTCCTTACATAAAGCACTGGAAAGAAACAATATCCAAAATCTCGGTACAAATGAGAGAAATAAATGAATATACTCTAAAAATTTCTCTCTCATAATTACACAAAACATATATGAATAATAAGAAGCAATCACTGGGTGGGGTCATCAGGAGCATCATTAGAAGCATCATCTCCATGAAATGGTTCGGTACCCAAAGAACCTACTCCGCGATGCATCTCAGCATGACAAAGCTCCTCAAAATGATGCATCAGGAAAGATCTCGGTGCGCTTATGCCTCTTCTCTGCAGGCCCAAGCCTCCTCAGCATGCACTCTCTCTGCATTGATGCCAAGAACTCTTGCGTTATAGCCCTTTCCTGATGACGCTCCTTGTGCATCTGCCCGACCTGTAAACACATCAACCTAAGCTTGTCCGACTCAAATAGGGGATGGCGATGAGATGTATATGGATTGGATTGAGTAGGAGCAGAGGTGACAGTTGAGTGGGATGACTCAAAATGGGATGAAGTGGGCTGAGACGAGGCTCGTGGGAGATGACTTCGAGACCGACCAACAGAAGAAGTGTAAATGGTCTGATAATAGGTCACATGAATGTCGGTAGGAAGGAGAATACATCCAACTTCAAAACAATGTCAGGCGACTAATATGGAAAATGGTAAGGCCTGTCTGACAGGAGTAGTAGGAGAGATCTGAACAGCGCGAAGAACGCTGAAAATATGGGATAGGAGGTCAATGGAGGTCCCAAAGCTGATAGCACACACGTGATCGGGTATGATCTGCGTATGGTTTACATGTGGAATGAGACACATACAAACAATCCAATTAAGGATAATGGAATCAACTTTGAGGTTTCCATGGTAGAGAATGGAGGCGCCTGGCTCTAAGAGCTCATAGGCAACAGGCAATCGAGTCGGCGGTAATAAGAACTTCCTTTCCCTTAACTCTAGAAACCAGACCTCGCACACAATCTAACATAGCAAAGAAGAACTCCCAGATAAGGTCAGGGTGAATAGGATCTTTAAGTCTAATGTGACACCCAACCCAATTGAATACCGGGTGATCAGTCCTTTATTAAATTAAAACAGAATATCCAGCTCGTTCACTCTTAACATCATAGTTGAAAACTGTTAATTACTAATCACCTACATTAAATAATTAAGCCGGTGTCAAATTTTAATCTTTTAAATTAACATGCAATGATCTGAAACAAATAAGTAAATAAACCACATTCACCATTCCAATTAACCAACATCATAAATAACAAAATAACTAAATCAAATAAGATATGGCTAGCATAAACACTCCATCCTGAAACTCCAATACAATAATCCATATCTAAGATTGTGTACAACAACTGAAAATTAATGAAGTACGGTGTCTCTGGAAATAACTAGAAGGTGGGAAATATGATCGACTGAGATGAATAAAATGATGCATCATATCTGAAAGGAATGAAGACGTCTACTACCGAGGTCCTGCAATAGACAATAACAACTGCAACACGTCAAATAAGAATGAACTCCTAAGCTGGGCGTCCTTGTCGCTGGGCACTTAAAATTGTTTTTACAAAACCGATTTGGAAAATGGGTCAGAGCTTGAGCAAAACAGTTTAAAAATATTTGCAAGTATTTAAAATGCATAATCAACGGATATTATGTACATGTTAGTTTCACGTGCTCTCAGTGGAGGTCCTCACCCCTCAACTATTGTGCACGCTTAATATATTCTACTAACCCGTACTAGTTATGCTACTGTAACACCCCGTATTTTTGGAGATTTAGAATTTAATGAATTCAAGGATATATAAATTAATTTATCTAGAGGATTCAATCAAATTAGTGAATTAACGATTTAATTAATTCGGGTTATTTTTTTAAATTCACAAGTGTCGTAAATTGAGGTCGAGGTTGGAGATTTTAGTAAAATGACTCGGATGGAAATTTTGAGTACACAGTTGATTCTGAATAGGTTGATATAGTCGCAAAAGAGTACTCGGGGGTAGTAATTGGGTCTCAGGGCATTGTTAGGCATAACTGGGCTCACACGGGGGTGTTTGGACCATTTTAATTTGGCCCATAAGATTAAAAACGGGATTAATGAAATAAAATCTAATTGAGAAAATTGGGGGCAGTAATAACTCAAGGAGAGAAACCGTAGAGCTACAGAGGAAAATAATGGAAGAAATTGGGGATCTTTTGGGAGCCAAACCAAAGGAAGAGTGTGTTCTTCGTCAAACATTCATCTAGAACAAAAGAAAATCAAACCCTATGAAATTATCCAGGAAAGTAGTTAAACTTGCTTTCATTTAAATTGCGGTATTGCGATTGATATCATGGTGGGTGTAAACCATATTCATTTTGGGATGAGTTATTAAAGTAAAATTCATTTTTGGGAGGGTATCACATGTTAAATCTGGGTTTTGGGGATTTAAGCATTAAGGGTGAAATTGATGTGAAAATTAAATCATATGAGGCTAAAATATGATTTAGAATCGAAAACCTGTAGAAATTGTTGTTGAATTCAGATTATTGAATCAAATTGAGAATTGTGATTTAAGGGATATTGAGAAAAACCCAATTTATGAACCCTAGAATTTTAATGAAAATCACTGCGGATTAATGTCATATATTATTGTTTGAACATGTTTATAGATGAAATAAATATGGGAGATAAAGTAATCGAGGTCTGGATTGAAGTTGGAAAGCTTCGGAGTTTAAAAATGGTGGAAAAAGCTGTTGGTGAAGATGACTAATATCTGGGGAAGATTGACCCAATTTGATGATAGATTAATCCTTTCAAGTATTGTAAAATATAATATTGTAGATCTTTTCTTCATGGCCGCGTGGGCGCCAACCTCGTATTTTTTTGATTATTTTTGGATTTGATATGATTTTTCTACGATAGGGTGCGTGAGACTGACATCTGAGAGAGTATGCGCTTGCATTCAAATGATAAAATTATATATTAAACACCTTTTAACTCAAACAAACCTTAAACATGCAACAATATGTGATTGAATAAGATAATGAACTAAGCAAGAATATTCAAACACAAGCTTGTGAGGAAAAATCCCCCAAAGGGGCAAAACCATTTATTTTCATTATAATATTGTAACTGTACAATTTCGGATTACAATGAAAATACAAGTGACTAAGAATTACCCTCAGGTGTCGAATTCTGTAGTCGGCGGCTGGAGTTATCCCTTTCCAGTAGGGCTGCAATGAAGAAGAAGAAAGGTCTTCTCCACAATGGTATGAACATAAAAAGTGCGTTCCTGGGTTGCAGAGAGATTCACAAATGTTTGGAAATTTGTGTGAATAAAAAACCTAGAGTCTAGGGCTCAATAGGTGAAGATTAGAGTTTTTTTGTACTCTGAAAAATAGTGTATGGAAGTATTGGAAAACCACTTTCCGTAGTGGGATTAAATAAGAAGTCTTGGGCCATAAAAATCTGAACACGATCTGTTGAAGTTTATCCCAGGCGGACCAGTCCGGGTCTGAGGCAGACCGGTCCGGGTAGGCGGGCCGCTTCTTTTTATATCTGGCTTCTTCGGTTCGCTTACGGTCCGGGGTATACTGGCTTTCAGCAAGCAGACCGGTCCAAGTCTGAGGCGGACCGGTCCGCACGCGGATCGGTTCATTTATTCTGGGCGGACCGGTCCGGCCTGTCAGACTTTGATTCCTCTTCTTCTTTTGATATTCAAAGTCGTTGATGACTGTATGAATCTTGAATATCTTCAACGGTGTAACGGCATGCGACATAACAAATTAACAATGGACAAAAATGTCCTTACAAATTTCCCCTATGTCTAAGACGGTACATACATAAAAACAAACATCCGAATTATCAAATAACTAAAAATGCTTATACAAATCTACCCTTCCATGAACCCAAAACTGGAAAGATACAATTGAATAAGACTTTAACGTTTGCTCTTCAACTCGTCAGGAATCTCAACACTTTTCTCATCAGGGTGTGCAATCCAATGATAATCCATGTAGTACCTACACACATGAGAAAAGACAAAATACCAAGTGACGTATCGAGTTTAAAATGAGATAGACATATATACCAATTTATGAGAAAACTCAAACTTTCAAATCTCCCCCATAATACGATAATTCATTCTCCCCATTTTTATGATGTTCCCAAATAGACAAATGAGAGAAATAAATCAAATAAGCAAGTATGGAGTGTCACTAGGATAAAATCACACCATGAATGATCACAAAAACTACCAAGTCGATGATAGCGTAAATGAAGTGGTGTGATCAAATTCGATAGGAAAATCAATGCATACAAACATGACATATGTGTACGATGAATATTGGATACTCCTAGCGAATGAACTCAAATGCGTCCTTTGGTTTAAAATAATGACAATATAAGATATTGACTCAATCAAATCAACAAATCAAATCTCAAAGTGATTTTCACACCAATAACGTCCAAAACGATTTTATACTTTTTCAGGACTTTCAAGGAAGTGAAAACCCATTTAACGATTCTCCAACCAAGATCCCTCAGATATAATTTTGAATAGAGGCATTCTAAATTCTCAAACTTTGGAGAATTGATGGTGAAACCTAAGTGGCCCATATTTGGCATGAAGTGCTTTTTTTGCCTTAAATTTTTTTTTTCGGGCTCTTTAACCTCTTTGGACCTCGGATATTAAAATTCCTCCATTTTTTAGGTCCTTTTAAATGGTGGCTTTTGCACAAAGGATAGATGATTACCTTTCGCAGCCCCTCCCCGTTATGCAAAAGCACACAGTCTCACCAAAAAGGTTTTTACATGCATTCCAATCTTGTCAAGTTTTATCGCATGTTGTAAGTTGTATAGACAGAATTGAGATGGAAACACTCAAGCCAATATGAGATATACAAGTGAAATAATCAAATATAGCCGTGCATGTGTGCAATAAAGGATATAGGAGTCAAACATGTAGGAAGATATCACTAATTACATCTCAAAGACTCCAAATAATGTAAAGCACATGGATGAAATGATGTAGCCTCTCAAATCTCTATCAAACAGTCACATGGATATATGGAAAGAAGTTGTGACTTGGCTATCTTAAATGTTCATCCATAAAAGGAGCAAAAACAGAAATCTTTTTGGATTTTTCAAAAAATTTAGTAAAAATAAAATCTTTTTGTATTTTTTCAAAAGAAATATAAAAAGCAAAAAGAATAAATAAATAGCTGTACAACAAGCAAAGGTACATATAAAACAGACTAGCAATAGGAAGCATATGATATGAACATGAAGAAACATCCTATTCTCGACGTAGACCAACCCCTCAGTCAACTGTGGAAATCCCCAAAGACTTCCTAAGACTGTCAAATCTAAGGGCATCTAAAGGTTTCGTGAAAATGTCGGCTAACTGACGGTCGGTGGGAACAAAACTCAGGTATACAGTGTTCTCCTCAACTAACTGACGAATAAAGTGCTCACGTATCCTGATGTGCTTGGTGCGCGAATGCTGAACTGGATTGTGGGATATATGTATCGCGCTCGTGTTATCACAGGAAATGGTCATGGTGTCCTGTGAAATCCCATAATCCTCCAGCATTTGCTTCATCCACAAGAGTTGTGTGCAATAACTCCCGGGGGTATTATGTATTAGGGGACAAGAATTATAAGAAGTTTTTGGTTCGATTGGGACGGGGGTATTATGTATAGGAACTAGTTGAACCACAAGTACTATTGGAAATTGAAAGCATGAGTTTTATCCCGGGGTGATTGGGATTTGTTTTGTGAGACACGAGCGAGTCAGAGTAATTTATTAATGCTAAACTCGCGTGAGAAACGGGTCTAGTAAAGGTATCGTTAATACCACAATAGTGTGTGTTTATTCACCGTTGAGTTAGCAGGAGCTCTCTTTAGTTCCCTTTGCAGAGGAGCGGGCAGGGACACTGAGACGAGATGTATTTTATGAGGTTAGATCATTTTGAGAGATGATATTCGAGGTATGGTTTATTGTGGGTACGGACTGTTAAGCGATGGTGGACGGTTACAACAAGACTATCGTATTCGTTGTTCCGGGGCAGGATGTATAATTTTGCGATGTCTCACTTGAAAGAGGGTCGAGCTCGAGGATATATTTTTATGAAATATACTTCAGAGAGTACGGTTATCTCGTTACAGTGGATCCCGTTGCGTAGGAACTTTTACTGATGTGATTCAGAGTATATCGGGTTTACCGTTGAGCGGTGAAATTTAACTCATTTTTGTGTACGTGTTGAGAACTTAGTGATAGTGAGAGCATCATATATTGTGATGAATTGAGAGACATGGGCATAGAATATTTTCTTATTGGGTCGAGACACATAATTGGTGATATCTTAGCTATTGTGCTTAAAACCCAGGCATTTCGATGGTCGATAATGCTAGGGAGTAGTGCATTGGGGAAAGTTCTTTTCAACTTCACTGTGGGATGTTACACGCATGGACCTTAATAATTGTTGGGAGTAATGAGACGTTGTTGGATGCTAGTGCATCGGTTTTAAATGTTAAATTATTCAACGAGTAGAGGAAACACTTTAAGCTGAGAGTTAATACGATATATGGCCAGTGGAGCCAGGTAGTGCTACGAAGGATGCACTGAGAAAATTTTTGCACCACAAGTTAATGGGTGGGGTAGGGTCGAGAAGGACTTAATTTTGTAATTAGGGAAATTGATAATACCCGTTTGATATAGCCACGTCGAGAGTGAGGAGCTGAGCTTGAGATAAATATATTACGCACGAGCCGTTACTCATAATTATACTGAAATGTTTGGGCTATAGTATATAGTATGGTGAGACTTTGTGTTCGCTGTTATGAGATATGATTTACATGTGATAGTTATCACCTGAAAGAGGTTTTAGTGTATCTATGTTAGTGTATATATGTTATCGTGTATTGCATAATAGGCTTATGAGGAAGTGTTTGTATTGTTATATTTGATCCCGGTAATAGGGACGTTTATCGATGGGGTTCGGAGTGGACATGTTTAGTAACGAGTGATGATATATATCTTATGATTGACTCGCGCTAAGATACTAGTGATAGTAAGGGGAGATGTATTGTATGATTTATTTAGTAACATGAAAACGGTCGAGTATACTTTTATGTCAGGTGACGGGATTTGGAGGTACTAACTATGACCTGGAGCCAAACGGATCTCATCGATCGACAATGCTAGGTAGTAGTGTATCGGGGGGTTTCTTGTTTGGATTTTTCTTTGCGAGACATACCAAGCATGAAACTTAGCACAACGTTGAAAGTGGGGAGATGTTTGGTCACTAGCACATAGTTTTGGTACCTTGGTTATTATGCATTCCTGTAGTTATAACTGTGAGTTGAAAGTTGTATTACAATTTAAGGATAGTGGATCTAGGTAACCTTTGTGCAGTTATGCATGGGTATAGGGTGTATGTACGCTTTAGAAATTTAAATTAATTTTAATATAATCTGCGATTATAAGGGGTAGAGATATGTGTAGCAATCTCAGAGGCATGCGGGTAAGGAGGTATTCGAGGCTTGGATACTAGACTTATCTGAATTTTGAGGACGAAATTCCTTTGTAAGGGGGAAGTATGCAACACCCCGTATTTTTGAGGATTTATAATTTAATTAACTTAGTGATATAGGAATTAATTTATCTAGAGGATTTAAATAAATTAGTGAATTAACAATTTAATTAATTCGGGTTATTTTTTTTAAAATTTACATGTGTCGTAAATTGAAGTCGAGGTTGGAGATTTTAGTAAAGTGACTTGGATGACGATTCTGAGTGCACAGTTGATTCCAAATAGGTCGAGATAGTCGGAGAAGTGTACCCGGGGGTAGCAATTGGGTCTCGGGGTATTTTTAGGCATAACCGGGCTCACACGGGGGTGTTTGGGCCATTTTAATTTGGCCCATAAGCTTAAAAACGGGATTAATAAAATAAAACCTAATTGAGGGAATTGGGGCAGTCATAACTCAAGTAGAGAAACCCTAGAGCTACAGAGGAAAATAATGGAAGAAATTGGGGAACTTTTGGGAGCCAAACTAAAGGAAGAGGAGTGTGTTCTTCGTCAAACATTCGTCTACAACAAAAAAAAATTAGACCCTACAAAATTATACAGGCAAGTAGTTAAATTTTCTTTCATTTAAATTGCGGTATTGCGATTGATATCATGATGGGTGTAAATCATATTCATTTTGGGATGAGTTATTACAGAAAAATTCATTTTTGGGAGGGTATCACATATTAAGTTTGGGTATTAGGGATTTAAGCATTAAGGGAGAAATTGATGTTTAATTGATGTGAGAATAGTATCATATGAGGCTAGAATATGATTTAGAATCGAAAACCTGTAGAAATTGTTGTTGAATTCAGATTATTGAATCGAATTGAGAATTGTGATTTAAGGGATATTGAGAAAAACCCAATTTATGAACCCTAGAATTTTAATGAAAATCACTGAGGATTAATGTCATATATTATTATTTGAACATGTTTATAGATGAAATAAATATGGGAGATAAAGTAATCGAGGTCTGGATTGAAGTTGGAAATCTTCGGAGTTTAAAAATGGTGGAAAAAGCTGTTGGGGAAGATGACTAATATCTGGGGAAGATCGACCCAATTTGATGATAGATTAATCCCTTCAAGTATTTTAAAATATAATATTGTAAATATTTTCTTCATGTCCGCGTGGGCGCCAACCTCGTATTTATTTGATTATTTTTGGATTTGATATGATTTTTCTACGATAGGGTGCGTGAGACTGACATCTTTAGGAAGAAATAAATTCGGGTTATTTGGAAATGTCCGTAGATGAGTGAAGGACTTTGGAAAAATATTAAGTAACATTATTTTATACTTGAATTAGATAGGTATGAATCCGGGGTATGGATTTAGGAGTATATATAATGAATGACACTCAGTAATATATGTCAAAAATATACGAACGTATTCGAATGGGAATTTTGGATGAATTTAGCATACGAGCTGGTATCTTAAGGTCGAATTTAATTAATAGAAATTAAATGGAACCTAATACTTAGAGTCTTATGGGATGAGTATTAGGGACTATTAAATTTAATCAGGGTGTTAAACTTATTAACCTAATTTGGTAAAATGAATTCTAAAAGGTTAAAATACGGAACAATAAAGGGAGTTCGAACTTTTTTGTTGAGTGACACCACTTGGATAAATTTAATTGATGTGATAGTAATTAAATTAAAGGTCAGGGTTTTGACTATGATATTTCTCAGGCTATTCGAATAGTGAATTTAACGAGAGGTGTTCACCTTAATAGTTGTGTAACTAATTTCAAAAGGTGAAGATACGGACCGTAGGAGTGAGTCAGAGTATTGTAGTTGGGTGACACTACTTTAATAAATTAATGAATCTGAAATTGATTAGATTAATCAATTTAATTGGAAATGTAACGAAATCAGGGGATGAACGAACCTACGACTTAGATCAGTAGGATATGAGTGAATTACCTAGTGAAATATTTTAAAGGATAATTGGTACACTTCGATTAGTGAGGGATACTCAGGAATATACGATAAGAAATGTAATTGGAATTAAATAATACATAGAATATTCATGATATATATATATATATATATATATATATATATGAGACACATACTATAGGTCGAGTGAATACCTGTATTGCTGATAGTAATTTATATATATAGGTTGTGTGAATGCCTAGTGTATGATTTCTTATCCGTATGCATCCTACCACGGTACTTGCTATCACGGAGGTTTTCGCGCCAGGACAGTGTTATTCTGATGAGCCCCATTGGGGGGATATTTACTTGTACCTTAGAATATAGAACCTTGGTACAACCTATCTGTGAATGATAATGCAGACGATCATCGGGGTGAGTGGGTATGTGCGTCTCCCTTTTGACTTGGAACTATGATTCGTCTCCAATATGTGTGTGACTGTTTTATATGGTTCGAGATAGATAAAGAACCAATGGTCATTATTTAGTACGTGATGGTCCAGACCTTGATAGCAGAGTATGCTTGTACCATAGCTTAGCCTTGGGGTTCCGCATTATATATATATATATATATATATATAAAATAGAATGATAAATGTTTATACTTTTAATTTATTCTACTGTGAGCGTTTAGTAGATGATAAGTTAGTAACATCTAAAATGATTTAAGTATGTGAAACTTAATCTTTATTGAAAAATCTATAATTGGCTAAAAGACACGTAAAATTTGATAACGTATTGTATAGGCAATATGAGTGAGCAAAAGGAATTTGTATGGAGAAAGAGACTTGGTTTGAACTAGTTAGACGAGGTAGTAACTAGTGGGTTAGAAGTCAAGCGTTAGCTGTGCACATTAGATGAGGGGTGAGATATGTCTCAAGAGAGTTCGACACTAGCTTAAACATTAAAAGTCTGAATGAATATTTGATTTTTGCAATTTAACCGCATGTTAAATATTTTTAAAATATTTTAGTTGGGCTCGGACCCGTGTTAAAATTTTTTCCAAAATATTTTAGGTGTCCAACCATAGGGACGCCGAGTTTGAGGATTCTATCCAATAATGCACAACTGAAGCTCATGTGGAGGTTGCAGGACCTTGTTATAGACGTTTCGTTCATTTACTCATAGCGTAGGATTCTTTCAGTACTCATTTGGGCATGTCACCCTCAGTTTTAGTATTCAGTTTATTTATTGAACTTTGTGTATCCATGTTTTTTTTTCCAGTTATTGTTGTATTTTATTATTGAACCGATAGTTGATTCGGTTATCTTGATTTATGTTAATCATCTATGTGGGATTCAGTTATTAGTTGTGTTGATGGTTTTATTATTATTTATTTTCGCTTGTTGTTAATTAATGAAAGATAAAATTTGGCACCAGTCTAATTAAATTACTAGGTGGTTAGTAACTTTAAAACGTTTTTGACAGTGATGCTAAGAATGAGCCATATGAGACCAACGTTTTATTTTGATCATGGGCTGGCTACCCGGTATTTTAGTAGGCTGGGTGTCAAAACTACCCCGTCTAACTAGTTCAAGTCCTTTAGCTTACTACACATACTTACTCGTAGTGTCCACTCGTATTACCCATACAATACATTATTGATTTATTTTCTCCTATCATTTAAATCAATTTAGGGTTTACCAAATAGATGTTACGTTTCCACTTTTTTAGGTTATTTTAGACATCACTATCCTTCTCATCTACTAAGCACATACAGTAGGATAAACCACAAGTATATGTGTGTGTGTGTGTGTGTATGTGTGTGTGTGTGTATACTAATACAACCCCCTAGACTGAGACCTGCGGTGTCTGCATACTCTGCTATCAAGTCTCGGTACATCACGTACTAAATAAAGGAATACTGGTTCGGAATTACTCTCGAACCATAATATAAAATTCACACATAATTGGAGGCGAACATAGTTCAAGACTTTTGGGCTACGCACATACCTACGCACCCAAATGATCGGGCACACCCTCCTTCACATAAGAAGTGGTCATCCCTAAGTTCTATGTTATGAGGTACAAGTCTAAAATCCCCCAAGATGGCTCATCAAGATAAGATTGTCCCCTTTGTAAACCTCTCGCGATAGCAAGCAGTGTAGGTATGTCATACACGTAATAATTCACACATTAGGTATTCACATGACCTATGTATATAAGTTCAGTAAAGGCAAGCACGTACCTTACAATATATCCTGCATGCAGTCTATATAACTATCGAATAGCCTACATACCATTAATATACCTGCCTTAAGTCAATTCAGTAGCTATCTCACTCATACCCTACTGGTCTAAGTCACCGGCCCCCCAGGAATCCTCCGAATTTAAATATCAACACGCAATTATGTTCAATTAACTTTAGCCCTAAATTCTCCTTATGTGATTAAGTTTTCAAATAATCCTTGGCCTACTGGTATTTGAAATAACTCCCATTATATTTAAAAATTACCTCAAAAGTTAACCCGGTCATTTCGCACTCTTTATAAGAAAAACATATTTTTTTTTTCAAAATCTAGGCAAACGAATCGATTTGGCCTTGGACAAAATCCATTCGTATGCTGAATCGATTCAACTAAGGAGACGAATCGGTTAGGACATAGCAGGTCTTCATCTTCTTCCTTAAACAATTATGGGTTTCACCATTTTTAATCATCCAAACCTTCATTACATGATCCCACACTCCCAACCAAACTTGCCAAACATCATACCAACCTATATACATGATTTCTAACATTTTATAATCATCAAATCATCAAAGAACATCATTTAGTTTGAATTAATTCAATATTAACCTCTAAAAACCATAATTCATCATTTTTCATTAAGAATATCTATAAAACTCAAATTTCTTTACATTTTGATTATCAGTAGTTCATCAAATTCGTCTTCTTACATAAGAAATTCAAACCTTCAACCCAAGACATGATTTAAATCTCTCAATTTTGTCATCAACATTCATGAAATCAAGATAATAAACATCCTACTATAACATGGATATTATATCTAATCAGAATTCAACAAGATAAATATTTGCCTCAAGTTGTAAGTCTGAATCTCTGTAGATGGGTGGTAGGGTGGTGTTCTTCTCCTTCCTATCTACACATTGGTGGTGGCGATGGTGTAAAATGATGTAGAAAAGCCTTAGGACTCCCTTAGAACTCATCTCCATCCTCCCCTAATAGCCTCTATTAGTTTTTATTTTGGTAACCCTAACTTTCCTAACAAAAAATCTAATTTATACTTATAAAATTCGTGGGTCTATTTTCCTCAAAAATTCAAAAGACTAAAATACTCCTCCGGGTTACCGTTTGGCCTAAAAATGCCCCGGGACCCAAACTAAACCCATGAGTACACTTTTTTTGACTATTTCGACCCTTTCCGACACATTAGCACACTCAAAATGATAATATGGATGACTTATAAATATCTTACTTTTTATTTCATTAAATTAAGTCTCGACATGACTGACACACGCATTCCGACTAAATTACTGTCACTACCGTATTTCTCACTAATGACAGTTTTAACATATCCTTATCATTATTATTACTATTCACTAAGTAATATTCAATGTAAATAAATATTAACCCTTATCTCGCTAAATAATATTTATCTTACCAAATTAATTTTAAAATATAATTTAATTAATTCTAATTAATTCCCAACATAAAAAGCAACAAAATTACGGGGTGTTACAGTTAAACATGGGGTCCCACCCTCATTGTGCTATCCTGGTAAAAACAATGGTTCCTGATTGAGAAGCTTGGTTAACTATCTTTTCCCTAACAATAGACTTAGTAGGAAACCTAAGGTGTGGAAGAGGGTGTAATTTGCGCATGTCCTCCAATGACATCGTAGGTTGGGAACTGTTGAGTCATCGTCTGAGGGGTGTTTCTCTTCGGACTACACAACAAGAATATTACGACTATTACGATCAATAAAGAAAAATTGAAAAACCTCTACACCCTACCAAAAATAGCACAAACTGAACCACCAAAATAACTAAACCAACAACAATAACAAACAATTCCCAAACTCCATCAGAATAATAAATATATATAATATAAGGCTCAAATAAAATATTAAAAAAATTAAATGATATTTCATGAAATTTTTGGCAATTTTTTTTTAAGGTAAAAGAGGTACCAAAAAAATCATGAAGTGTCATTTAACTGGGGTAAATATATATTCAAAAAAAAAATCTTTTTGATGTTTTAGACAAAAATCACTATTATAGATAAAATAGACGCAAAAAGAAATTTGAGTTGGGTTAGGATTAGAAAAATAGATACAACATTAAAACAATGTTGCATGTGTAAAACTGTAACCCAACACAAATGAACATCCAAAAAAATAAATAAAGAAAATGAGACAGGAGACGAGATGAGATAATACCTCAATGAAGAACTCCAAAAACCAAAAGCCTCTTGGTGAAATGAGATGGGTTTGTGAAATGAAGAATAGAAATAGAAGGGTGGTTTTGATAACGGAGGAGAGGGAATGTGGGGGGATATGAAGAGAAAAAGAGTGTGGGTTATGGGTTTTGGAAAAATGAGAGAAAATAGGTAGAGAAAACGGAGTATTTGACCAAAAGAGAGAAAATGAAATGACCAAAAAGATAAGAAACCAACTAATATTTTAAAAGCTCGGTCGGTCGAACGAAAATGGGCCTTGTTCGAACAAAGTTGTTCAAATGACCTTCAAATGACACTTCAAATGAGATTTCAGGACTTACCAAAGACGAGCCTCGTTCGAACGACGTTATAAGTTGTTCTAACGAACTTTTAAAATGATAAAAAACTCAAGAAAAAGGAAAAACAAAGAAAACAAGCGAGAAAATGAAAGAGGAAAAGTAAGGAAAAATTATTTGGCCTAAACTTGTCCTAGGGAATGTTAGAAATACTTAGAACATGAAAATGGAATGTATAGGTGTGAATGAACCGAATAGGAGCATAGCCTAAAATAATGTACAAGTGCAAAATTCAAAATAATATTCCTACAGGCTATGCACACACATCAACCTTGTGACAATAAAGGGATATTCAATTGGAGTCAAGTCACTATAAAACAAATTCCTATAAGTTCGATGATTCTCAGCCAATAACAACACCTAAAATGCAATATGTTGACTTATTGTGCAAACACATTGATCTTCGACTTATATCTCCCTCAAATGCCATTATTTCTGAATGTTACACAATATATTGAAGCATCAATGAAGAATAAATATTGGCCTTGGAAATTTTATTTTTATATTCCATATAATATTTTAGGCTCTTTTTCAATAGTGACTTTTAATGCAAAAGAGTTTGCACTTTTCGTAGCCCCTTTCCATTGCTCACACATTTTGACACAATACATAAAAATGGGCAATGGTTCTTACATGCATAATTTATTTATCTATCGCTTATAACATTAGGTGACAAAATTGATAAGACAACACCTTATTTCACCTAAAATATGTAAAGTGAGATTATCATCCTAAAGAATTCGTGAGAGGTGTGTGTATAAAAGGCAATAATATGAAGCCAACATATAAGGAAATACCATAAACAAGCATTAAAGAATCATAACAACGCATAAAACGCACAAGATAGACAAAATCAAGACTAACTACCCATCGTAAGCCACATGAACATGAATGATATTGAGTCTCGATGTGATGAAAACCCCATCGTAAGCCAAGATATTTTAGAGGGCCTCTGATGTGATGAAAACCCGGAACCTTTGCAGTAGTAGCTTTGGATACTGTAGTAGCTTTGGGACTCATAAATATTCAGCTCTTCTCCTTACTTATAAGTTGGCTAGATTCCAATTCATACTCTCTAGAAAATTCATTAAGCGCTTAAGGTTTTCTTAATCCTCTAGAAAAGATGATAATATCATCTTCATAGATCAAGTGGCTAATCATTGGGCATCCTTTAGGATGGGAAAAAGGGGATATGGTATTTTTGGACATTAACTCATTAAGACCTCTTCCATAATAATAAAAAGACTAAGGGAAATAGGGTCCCCTTGTCTTAGACCTCTAGGATGTTTGAAGAAACCAATAGATTGACCATTGATTATAATAGAAAACCATGTTGAGGAAATGCATCTCCAAATTATATCAATAAAAGTCTCTAAAAAACTAAAGGCTCTTAATGACTAAATTAGGAAATGCCAAGATGTTCTGTCATAAGCTTTTTCCATGTCTAATTTAAGAATCACATATCCTCCTGCAACCTTCTTATCAATATAGTGAATCATATCCTGGCCTAAAAGGATATTTTCAAGAATATTTCTTCCTTGAACAAATCTTGATTGGTTAGGAGATATAATTAAAGGAAGAATTAGTCTTTTTCTAGAGGTAAGGATCTTAGAAATAACTAGCTGAAATTGCACAGGCTTTGCCAATGCATTTGGTGTTTCTATTCCCATGTTTCAACCAATCACTTCTTGATTTTTGTCACCACTAAATTTCCTCCTTAGCCAATGCATAGTTGAGATTTGCTTTAGATTTTGACCATTTTTTTTCCTCTCAGTTTGGATTGAGTTATAGAGCTAATTCTTCTTGAAGCAGATTGTCCTTTAAATTTTAGATCTCCTTAAAAATATCTTGAAATACCTCTTTACTCCACCTTTTCAGACAAGCTTTTAATCTTCTTAATTTGAAAGGAATTAACTCTACATGACTTCCAAAAGATTCTTCTTGCCAAGACTCCTGATCTAACTTTGTAAATACTTCATGTTGAGCCTTGAAGCATCTGATCAGTTTCTATTCAAATGCCTTATGGATGAGTTAGGGAACCAATTAAGCCATTGACAGTTCATAATCTCTCTATCAAATCTCTTATAAGTTAAGGCTCCATTAGACTCTTTTAGCCAAGTATATCTAGCACCCACATAGCCCCTATCTTATAAAGAACTACTAGCTATACAAGCATTGAATTCTGTAGGACCTCCTATATCTATGCTTCTACCTCTTGCTTTTTCTTCACTATTAGGCACTATATTAATATCACCAATTAGTATTAAAAGATATTGATAACAGACTGCAGAGCTATGAATTATAGCCTCCAATAGTAAATGTTTCTCCTACCTAGTACACTTTGCATAGACCTGATTAACCCCTATTTCCTTCCTCAACCGTGGATTATTAATTTTAAGAAGAAGATTTTGCCCTCCATTTGCCAATACTTCACTTGTAATATCATGCCTCCCAAAACAACAAATTTTATTTATTGAGTTGAAAAAGCAGCCCTCAAAGTTTAAAATTCTTTTAAGATCTTCAATTTTTGAGCAATCTATCATGGGTTATAGAATTGCTAAAAATGAAAGATTATCAAATTTGTTAAGTTTTTTCCAGCTTCTTTTAGTAGACTTATTTACCACACCTCTTGCATTCCATATAAGAGCGTTAATCATTGAAAAATTAAAGAAACAACTTGTTTGGTACCTTTACTAGCGGATATTGTCAACCTTTATTTTTTGGATATAGAACTACTTCTTTAAACCTTATTTATTTTCTTCAGCAATTTGACCTGTTGCTGTTTGAGCAATTTATCTGAAGTTTTCTTATTCTTTTCTTCCACCTTTTTTGGGTAAGCATTTAATTTCTCAGATAATATTGTTGAGAGTTTAATGAGATCTTCCAAAGCAGAGTCTTAATGGACTTCTACAGCTCCATTTTTTGAATAATACCCCCACCAATTCTTTTTCATTTTCTTCTATATTGTCCACTTTTGAGTCTGAGTTGTAGTATTTCTCCATATCTTCTAAATATCTATTTTTAGAATTGAGAAGCTCTTCAATATTCAGTTCTTCTTCTAATTCATCTTTCCATTCTCCATCCTCTAGTTTCTCATTAACTTGATTTATAAAATGGTCTTTATTGTTTTCAATTTCAATTAAAACTTGAGGCTTTGATTGGATTGCTTCCTTTCTCTTAAGAGCTTTAGAAGCTACCTGGGGATGCACTTCTTAAATACATTGTTGGGAACCCTTTTTCTGAGCTTTTTGTTTAGACGTACTTGTTGATGCTTCTTTGGTATCCTTCTTCTCCTTATTTTTCATATTCATATTGCTCTTTTGATCATTGATTTTGAAAATCTTGGCAGCATCATGATTCTTCCTTGTGTTCTTTATTTGAGTTTCAGGTTTTTCTACCACCTATTTTCCTTTTCTTTTTATAGCTTAAATTTTAAATAGACAATAGCTTTCTTGATGACCAATTTTACAGAAATGATTTCAATAGTGAGGTAAGTCTTCAAATTCTATTGTATGCCAGAAACCATATTTTCTTTGTCCTATCCAAAATCTATTTGGTCTTGTCTTTAGCAGGTCTATCTTCATGCAAACTCTAACTACACTTGGTCTATTAACATTGGATGTTGAGCTATTTATCGTTAGATTTGGGCGACTGAAAATAATGCTTCTTTTGCAAATAAATGCACTGAAAGATATTAAAAGTTTATCCATTTTGGGATTATAGGGCTCTCTTGATCTATCCTAAAACTTGGAGTCCATTTAAAGGTTCTTACTCGGCTCTTTCCTATATACCATTGTTCCTTCATTCATAGTCTCATAAAATCTTCCTTACTACTGGATCTAATCAGGATATGTATGTGATAAATTAAACCAATATGGAAAGCTATTTTTAATCCAAATGATTCAAAGTTTTTGCATATGAATTCCATTGAAGGTTTACCATGGGAGAATTTACCTATAATTGCATGCTTGTAAGGAGAGTCCAGTTGATCTACTTCTTTGTTGAAAAAATTATAGTACTTTCTCCTTTATATTTTGAAAGAGGCTTGATGTTGATTGCATGGGACGATGAATATCGTTTCAATACACTTGCAAAGGATTTCTTCAATGGGTTTGAGGGATCTAGAGGTTTGGTAGTGAGATTGTTTGTGGTAGGGGATTGAGAAGTTGCCATGCAACCCTAGCTAGGGTTAGGGACGACAAGGGTAGGGAGTGAGAGTGGGACGACAAGGGTAGGGAGTGAGAGTGGGACGACTCTAAAAAATCTTTATTTAATAAAAAATATTAGTTGTGGTGAGAAAGTGAAATAAAGCAAAAGTATACCAATAGTGAAGAAAAAAGTAATAAATCACACAAATAGATTTGATGTAAACAGACAAAAGTAGACCTACTATAGATATTTGCTACTAATTATGAGATAGCATGGGCAGATTTTATGGTGCTAGAATGGTGGTGGAGTAATGATAAAAACAGGTGGAAAAAAGTGGGGTGAATGTGATGTAAGAAAAATGGAGATAATGTTTGGAAAATGGAAATTTTAGGATGACGGCGCACTGATTTTGAAGCAGCGGTTCTTCTTATTTATAGAAAAGGGGTCCTTAGGAATGAGGCAATGATCTTTTTAAATAGAAAAAATTAGGGTTAGGGAGTCTTTTGTTCAGCATAGGCCCTGGCCTGCCTATCGACATACCCCTGGCTTGATGGCGAAGTAAAATACCCATCTGCCGATAGGCAAAAGGTTTGGGGTGCCTATATGAAGTCTAAAAAGGACCTTTTTAAAAAAAATGGGCATAAAATGCAAAGCGTAAGTCCGTATAATATCCCGCCGAGCTAAATTAATTATATTATATATGTACTATTTATGAGGAGGAATTAATCATAATTATAGGGAATTATGGGTAAATTGGAGAAAAATAAAGGTAAAGAAAATAGAGGAGCCCTTGTCATTCGAACGACAACAATTGTTGTTCGAGTAATCTCCACACAAGATCAGCTCTGTCATATTTGCTGTCAAAATGTGAACCGTGGATCAAGGCTACGTGTCAGCTCATGGAGCCTGACGATTTGGATCGTTCAATGAGAGTAAATCAGATGGTTTATTTAATAGGTTTTCAAGGCTTTGTTTTGGGATAACCATGAGGCGTGGGGGTAGAGAAACCCACTGCCATTTTCACATTCTAAAGAACTCATAACACTTCTCTCCTCCACGCACGTTTTCCACCATTTTTAGGTTATAACATCTACAACCACACCAAAAAATAACTATTTTCCCCATTTTTAAAAGTAGAGCTACGAAAATATAGAAGTTTTTTGTTAAGGGTTTTGATGGGTATTTGATGGAGAATATTCTTGAAAGAAGATGAATATGTTATTGGAGGTTTTGTAGAGGGTTTTAATGGGATTTTTGTGGAGGCAAATTGGGTGGAGCTAGACAACCCCTCTTAAGGCCACCTTAGAAGGTTGGGGTTGTCATATTTCTTGATCTTTCAAGCCTTCCACTATTTGGAGCATTAACTTAAGTGGGATAATCTACTCTTTATATTTAAGACTCTATTTGGTATATATTGTAGTGTTATTGTTGAATGTTAAGATTAGAATTATTAGGAGAATGATGATGGGTTTTCTAGTGAAATAAATAACAAACATTTTTATGGAATAAAATTGTAGGAAAATGTAATTTTGCTGAAAAAGAAGAATGGATAAATATTCTAAGGTTTGAAAGATTAAAGTTGGCATTTTTTTTTTAAAATGATATATTTTTTTGATATTTGATGTTGAATATTTTATGGAATAAAATATTTGAAACGATGATAAATCTTGAAATTTTTAAGAAGTTTGGTGTTAAATATTTTATGGAAGAAAATATTTGAAATGATGGTAATCTTGCCAAAATATTTATGAAATAAATAATTCCGAGCTTCATGCAAAATAATGGAGATTTATGAAAACTGGGGGTTTGTTAAGTTTAAAAAAATTAAAAATGTTGTTATGACTTAAAATTCATGTTTGTTGCAAACGGTGTAAATTCCTAGGATGAAATGCATGTCTAACCCATTTAAAGGATTTTAGGATCTAAAGTCTACTTTCTCATGCATATAAACTTGTAGTATTTTGATAATAAATATATGAACAAGTTTAAATAAAGTTTTATTGGGTTTAAACATGAAATAAGAAAATTTAGAATTCTAGTCTTCAAAGTATACGAAATTCGGACTAAAGGATATGATGAACATGATATTATAAGACTACATGTGTTGATAAAAGAAATGGAATTTTCTTATAAAAGTCTTAAATGCAAATGAGTTTCTGAAATTAAGAAAGCAAAGTAATGTGTATTTTGGAAAAATGTTTGATAAAAGGTTTCCTTAAGTGTTAATTGGTAAACATGAAAAAGTTAGTATGTAACTTAGTAATGTTGTAAATGATTGACACTTATAGAATTAAATAAGAATTAATGGTGTAAACGTGTTTTCAATTAAGAAAGATATTACTCCAAGTGTGAAAAGGGTGTTAAAGTGTCAAAACACATAAGAAGTTGGTATGAATAACTTTATAATCTTTTTAGTGAAATTAACACTTGGAAAATGGAGTAAGGGTGATTTTTGAAGCAAATGGGTAAATTGGTAATTTTATTTAAAGTGAAATATTTTTATGAAATAGAAATATAGGAAAGTGTGTTACATAAAGTGGTCCTAAACAAATATGATTTTTGGAATAAAATCAAGGTTAAAGTGTAAAGGACATAAAATGGTAAATTTTCAAAGTGTAACACAAGTTGGGGAGGTAAAGTCTCGGGTTTTGTCTTCGTCCGAGTAAAAAGGAAAGTGAAATAATTTAGACATTTGTAAAACGTTAAAAAACGTAAAAGGAACTCGAATGACATTGAAATAAAGGAATAAGGGTCCGGATCCCTTGGGTGAAAAACACTAAATCACTGGCCAGAGCATATGGCGTGCATAGTCGGCGGTGTGGAGCCCATGGAAGTATGCAGTATCGAAAGAATCCGAGAAAAGATTAAGCAACATTGGAACATGTGAAAAAATGGGTTCTGTGGTAAAATGTGTTAATACAACCTAACTTGAATGAATATAATAAATGTTTTGGTGAATGTGAAATGGACAAGTAAATGCGTAAAACTATTAATGTCCATAAAATAAGAAAGAAGGGTAAAGAAGTTGGGTAAATGGGTGATTGAGCAACCTAGTGGTTAAACCTATAAATCGCATAAGTATGTATTAAAAAAGGTGTTCAAATGACAAACAAGTATTTTCTAACACGTTGCCTGTGTGTGTTGAAATGGTGAGTTTCAAACGAAATAGTAAAGTATATATATTTATAATGATAAAGGGTAATTCTAGTAAAGGAATGGGTTCGGATAAATAAAAGTAATGGTTTCAAGTGTTGGACCGAGTGTGTTTAATAAAGTGATAAATTCTAAATCTAGGAAACTTTTATAAGATTAAGGTAAATTAATCTGGACAGGAAGGGTTTTAGAAAGTATAACGGTTATATGTTGGAACATGTATTTTCAAAGTTATGCATATGTAGATATATAGATATTTTTGGCATGCATGTTATTATAGTGTGTGAGTATCTTTCCCGTCATTTTTTTCTATACTGTTTGTATAATCCTACTGGGCATAGGCTCATAGCATCACTTTCTTACGAATGATTGGGTGTTGGTTCATATTTTGAAGGCGTTATGTAGTAAGTGTACTTTATTTATTTTACGTTAGTAGCTCTGTTTACTTGGACTTCGGGGTGCTCCCCATGGGTCCCTCACGTAGCTTTTTTGAAACTGGGATCGCATGCTAACAAGTGAAATGTTAATTAAAATAAAATTGGATAAGTAACATTATATAGGTTGTTTCATTGCACTTCACACCTAATGCTCGGTTCAAACCTGGTTGACTACGGGTAACTTATAAATTCAGGTCGGGTCGTTATAAATAGCATCAGAGTTCTAGGTTCGAGGTTCCTTTCGGCAGTGACGTGGTGAGGTCGGTAGTGGATCTTTCAACGTCTGTGTTGGTTTAGTACGATCATGCTAGTTTGGTGAAGTTTAAGTTCATGTCCTCGATGGTTAGGTCAATTAGGTTAGCATGAAAATTAAGTTAGTGCTAAGTGGTATATGATCATGTTAATGGTTATAAATTGTTGTATGTTGATAATTTACGGGTGTCCACATAAGCCAATAAGTGGTGACATTGTGGTTCGTAGTGTGAGGTGTTTGTGTTCCAACCTTTGTTGATGTAGAGTCCTTGGAGTTATTAATGGAATGAGATGATGCCCATTGGGCAAGTCGAACCAAATTGTGTATAATCGACGGTAAGGATTGATAGTTAGAGTACCATAACTAAGCAATGGGGAATCACGATTTTGAAATTTTATGTAGCCTTAGGTGAGACACATAGGAGGGGTCAATATCAATGTTACAATTAGGCAAATTCGATGCTTGGGGTAATACCATGATTGTTGGTAATTCGATGAGCATATAAATTCGTCTGGGCCAATGCAAGAGGATAAGTTAGTCTTAGCTGATAGGATGCTATCTTGATGGGTGAGTGCCTTAGTGGTTGTTGGTCGATGAATCTACCTTATGAACCGTGATTAGAGTTATGAGCCACTTATGGCAAGGGATAACGTAAGTGACAATAATGGGTTGTGATGTTTTAGAATATGACCTCTTATGGCGTCATTAGGGTGGGCCTCCTCTTGGGCAATACCCGACGTCCTGTGTCCTACCAAATCCTGGAAGGTACTAATTTATAGTTTGGTGATTATAGTCTATCATTGAGAAATAGGATCCTTTATGGCATTCGTGGGTGTGGGCCTTGGTGTTTACGAGCAATACTTGATGTCCCGTATCCTACCAAAAATATATAGTTGTGTTAATTGGTAGATTAACATGTAGTATGAGGTTTACATAGTAAGGTAATTCAGTTATAGTGGTTGAGTACTCATTAAGGATTAACAAATGTAGGCTTGTGGAATCGTATTGAAAATTCCCTTGGAAATATATACTAAGGTTTATCAAATAAGGTTTTAATACGAGTGGTAGTCATTCCCTAGTAATAATGAATCTGAGTTGTGTACCGTGCATTACAACGATAGTAGTATCTCTCCTCAAAACCTTTGGGAGTCATTTTGCATCAAGATTCTTGTGGAAATATACACTCCGCAGTGGTAGATTCCAAGTTGTGTATCACAAGTCATGGTATGACTTGTGGTTTCTTGTAATATATGTGTACTCCGTTTAGGGAAATAATTGAGTTTGATTTCGTCCCCCATGAGGCATTGGGAATCATTGTTGTATTGAAGTTTACATATGTGATGTTATACCATTGATGATCGTAGTACAGTTATGTATGGAAGTGCCTTGGATGTAGTGCTACGACTTTTATTTATAGGCATGTGTTATGATATGACCTTTGAGTATAATTTTGAAAATAGTTGATAAATGCTAGGTGGTGCACCTGGGAGACTTAGAACACAATGATTTTCATCATTGCTTTTATATATATAACTCAAGATGAAGTGTTAGGCTTTTCTATAGCACCTACGTGTGCTACCTGTATGGCTAATAATGACTCTGTTGAGGGAAGGCATTAGGCATGAGTGATGCTAGGAAGTTGAGATGCCATTAGAATGATTATGAATTGGGATAATGTAGATGGCTCTAAGGGTGGTAATAATGGTTCATGAGTTGAATGTTTGAAATTATTTGAACACTGTGTTTCACTTGATGATAGCGATCTTGAAAACTGAGGTTAACTACCACATATTGAAATTTTGGAGGCCTAGTTGCGATATGTCGGTAACGAATGATGAGTGTCAAGGGAAGTAACTTCTCCTTGATTTAGGATAGTTATACTTAGAAGTGATGGATAGGTAACATTAGTCCTAAGGAGGGAAGCTCAACATTTCATTTTCTTGAAGAAATTTGTTTTGTATTCCGTTTGTCCGGCACAAAAGGATGATTCTTGGGTAGAACTCATTAGGGTTAAGTGGCCACGCCAGGATACACGATAAGGTTAAGGTGCTTAACATGTATCAGTACGAGTTAGATACTTCAAGTGTACATTGTGGGTTCTCACCTCGTATAGGTCGATTCATTGTCAAAATGTGATTATTTCCTTTTGCTGTGGCAGTCGCCTGATTCTTTCATTTCTTGTGTCTTCTTCGACCTCGATAATGGGAAGTTATTGATTAGTTTTGATTCAAGTGTGGTGATATGTAAGATCCATAGTGATGCAGGTTAGTCCTATTGCGGCTAATGCGTCATGGTATGCGAGTGTGCTATTCTTCGAATGCACCTTTATTCCACACCAGTTCGATTGTGCGCATGGCCTTGTGTTCTTGCATGCAGTTGTATATGTTACTTGATTGCATTTGGTTAGCATGTTTGTTAGTTATCCAGTATAGCTGGTTACGACTTGGTCGAGCATCCCGAGGTTGTGAATTAAAAGTATAATGAATATTGGAATTTGATAAAATGTGAGGGGGTGCTAGTGTTACGTTCCATTAAGAGATGTACGGATTGGGAATGTGATCGTTCGTGTATATTTGCACTGTGATGCCTTGAATGACTCTTAGTTAACATAAGAATCCCATAGAAGATATCTGTTGGGGATTGGATAAATGTCTTCGAAAGTTGATGAGTGTGATGAGAAGTGTTGAGGTTGTATCAGCTTAGGCTAGGCATGATCCAGAGTTTGTTTGAAGGAACATAGATTGGGAATCCAAATGTATGAATGAACCATATTAATGAATTCATTAATAATATTGCGGTCTTGGGAGAGTGTCAATCATCTCGAGGTTTCGTTTAGATAGACACGTTAGTCATGCTTGAGAACTAGAAATAAGACCTTAGGATTCGTCTTGATTGGATTAACAATGGCGAGTAATCAAAGTGGAATCTTAGACCATAGTGTTGAGGATGCCCAGTCGTAGGTAACTGTATTATAGCTTGTGATAAATTAAGAATTTCGAGGAAGAAATTACCTAAGGAGGGAAGTTTGTAATATCCACCTCGGTAAATTAATTAAATTATATATGGACTATATATAAGGAGGAATTAATAATAATTATAAGAGAATTGTGGTTAAATTGGAGAAAAAATAAAGGTAAAGAAAATTGAGGGTGTTGTTCAAATGACAAGATATATCGTTTGAAATACATGAGATGTCGCGCGATGGGATAGTTCGAACGAGGAGCCCTTGTCGTTAGAACAATGACAATTGTCGTTCAAATGACCTCCTTAGGAGATCAACTCTGCCACATTTTCTGATGAAATGTGAACCGTGGATCAAGGCTCCGTGTCAGCTCGTGGAGCCTAATGATTTGGATTGTTAAGTGATGGAAAATCAAATGGTTTATTTAATTGGTTTTGAAGGCTTTGTTTTTGGACAATAATGAGGCGTGGGGGTAGAGAAACCCGCTACCATTTTCATATTTTAAAGAACTCATAACTCTTCTCCTCTCCTCCAAGCATGTTTTCCACCATTTTTAGGTTATAGTAGCTACAACCACACCACAAAATAAATATTTTCCCCATTGTTAAATGTAGAGCTACGAAAATATATAAGTTGTTTGTCGAGGGTTTTGATGGGTATTTGAGGGGGAATATTCTTGGAAGAACATGGATATTTTATTGGAGGTTTTGTACATGGTTTTAATGGGGTTTTCTTGGAGGAAAATTTAGTGGAGCTTGATAACCCCTCTTAAGGTCACCGTAGGAGGTGAGGGGTTATGATCTTTCATGCCTTCCACTGTTTGGAGCTTCAGTTGAGGTGGGATAATCTACTATTTATATTTAAGACTCTATTTGGTATATATTATAGTCTTGTTATTGTTGAATGTTAAGAGTAGTATTATTATGATAATGATGATGGGTTTTTTAGAGAAAGAAATAACAAACATTTTTATGGAATAAAAATATACGAAAATGTAATTTTGTTGAAAAGGAAGAATGGATAAATATTCTAAGGCTTGAAAGATTAAAGTTGGCATTTTTTTTGAAAATAATGTATTTTCTAGAGATTTGATGTTGAAGATTTTATAGAATAAAATATTTGAAAGGATGTTAAATCTTGTAATTTTTAAGAAGTTTGGTGTTAAATATTTTATGGAAGAATATATTTGAAATGATGGTAATCTTGCCAAAATATTTATGAAATAAATATTTCCGAGCTTCTTGCAAAATAATGGAGATTTACGAAAAATGGGAATTTGTTAAGTTTAAAGAAATTAAAAATGCCGTTATGACTTAAAATGCATGTTTGTTGCAAATGGCATAAATTCCTAGGATGAAATGCATGTTTAACCCATTTAATGGATTTTAGGATGTAAACTCTACTTTCTCATGCATATATAAACTTGTAGTATTTTGATAATAAATATATGAAAAAGTTTAAAGAATGTTTTGTTGGGTTTAAACATGAAATAAGAAAAGTTAGAATTCTAGTCTTCAAAGTTACTAAAGGATATGGTGAACATGAGATTATAAGAATACATGTGTTGATAAAAGAAATGGAATTTTGTTATGAAAGTAGTCTAAAATGTAAATTGATTTCTTAAATGAAGAAAGCAAAGTAATGTGTGTTTTGGAAAAATATTGTGTGACACCCCAACAAATTAAATACCGGGTAGCTACTCCTTTATTCAAATTAATACAAAATGCAAGTTGGTTCAGTTCATAACATCACTGTCGAAAATATTTTTTAAAAATTACTAGCCACCTAATATTTAAAAAGTGAGTTCTCAATTTTAATTAAATTAGATTAACATACAACCAAATAATTTATGAAATACTAATACCACAATCACATCACAGTCGCAATAGAATAACAATGTAATAGACTGAATCTGGAGGAATACTCCTCTAAATAATACGAATACTGAATACAACCAAATACAAAATCTGAATTACCAATGAATTAAATCCAAAACTGAAATAGAACTGAGTAAATAAGATGTCTCTAAAATGAAAGGGGGGACATGCCCTACAAATGAATAAATCTGAAATAGAGTTAAGCAAAAGTGGAGGCGTCTACTATCGAGGTCCTGCAACTTCCACAACAGCTACAACACCTCACTGGAATGGGACTTCTAAGCTTGGTATCCTTGTGGCTGGGCACCTAAAAGGTTTTTACAAGAAAATAGATTTGAAAACAAACGGGTCAGAGCCCGATTGTGAAAACAGTTTAAAATATAGCAAGTGTTTAATATCATTCGACAGTGAATATAAAATACATGATAGTGCGTGCACTCACATGAGTTCCTCACCTCTCAACTAATTGTGCACACCTATCGCACCCATACCCGTTCTACTTATTCTACTATCTAACTAGTCCAATCCGTAACCTAACGTTACTTTACAATTCAAAGTTCGATTCCCAACATCTTAATATAAACTGAAAGTCTTGTTGTTATTACTCAGAATTTGTTATAATAATTTATAAGAATTTCTCCATCTTTAACTCCTACAAAAAATGTTACAATTATTCACACTTAGACTTTAATAAAGAGTTCATCTCGATTATCAGTATATTAATCTCATCACAACTATACAATAATGGCACCCCTAGACTAAGCTGCGGTGCACACATACTCTGCTATCAAATTACGGTACATCATGTACATGAGGACCACGTATTCCAAATCTCTTAGGAATCGTTTCAATAATCAAGAATCACACATAATGGAGGCGAACATAGCTCAAATACCCATGGGTCAAGCACATACCTACGCTCCCATGGTCAGCTGACTTATTAACTCACCAATAAGTCGTTCTTTGACCTATGTCCTAGATGGCCCTGATCGAAAGACGACCTCCCGTGATAGCAAGTATGGTAGGTATGTTATACACATATAAGTCCATACTCTAAGCATTTACACATCTTAGATATCTTATAATAATAATAGAGGTATATATTATATTTTTATACCGTCATTAAATGTTGTGCATTTACAAGTTCCCGAATAATATACAATATAGATCGCCAAAACTTCTCACGTCGCAAATTTGAGTACTTACAACCTAACCCATAGAAGTAACCAGGCCTTTATATAATTTCAAGTTTTAATCCTCGACGTACTCCAATCTCACAATTATACCGACTAATCAACAAGGGAAGAATCACACTTAATTAAATAAGCCTACGGAAAGTTCGAAACTAAAATTTGCCAAACAAGGTCATTTTGTCAACTCGTTAGAAATCTCGTTCGAACGAGATGGTTCGAACGAGGTGGTTCGAACGAGTGTCGTTTGAACGAAGGGTTCAAAACAAACTCGTTAAAAGGGGTACTGGAATCTCGTTAGAAGCTCGTTCGAACGACCTGGGATGGTCTTCTAACGAGATGGCCGAAAATGCCCAGAATTTCCCCAACTTCGTTTTTCACCAAATTCATTTCTCCAAATCCATCCTAAGTTCGTACCAATTAAGTTTTTATATCTTTGAACTATTCTAAGTCACCCTAGGACACTTCTTAACATATTTTTGGGGTCAAATCTTACTAATCAACATGTAATAACCATAAATTCCCAAATCTTGCCCCAAACCCTATGAACATGAGCCCAGAATTTTATTGTACATAAATACTCATCATAAATCTGTTTTCAAAACATCAAAGTTAAGTTCTGGGTACCAATTTCGTCCATAATCATTCTACATGCAATCCCTAACAAAAATTAAGAGTTTCTACAAAAATCCCATTGGGTTTTCATCAAAACTTTCAAAGCATATAAAGTTTCTACACTAAACATGGAGGAAATATTCATTGCAATTAATAACATCAAATCACTTGCCTTAGGTTTGTTCTTCAGATTTGTTGTCGGTGATAATAGGTTGATTCTCTCCTCTTTCTTGTCATAAATCCTTCGAGAATGGTGGTGATGGTTGGTGGTTTTGGTTTGGACCTCTTGTAACCTCTCTCCAACTTCTCTCAAAACCCCCGTAGCCCACTCTCTTGTCTTTTGCTGATAATGGCCTTAGTGGCCTTTCTAATAATATATAATTAAACTCTAAAATTCGTGGGTTTTAATTCGTCAATTTTTAAAATTACCAAAATACCCTTCTGGGTTTCTGGTTTGGCCTAAAAATGCCCCGGGACTCAAACTAAACTCCTGGCTAGTGTTTTCTGACTATTTCGACCCTTTTGGACACGTTGGCGCACTCAAAATGACCATTTGGTTGATAAAAATATAAATTACTTTTTATTCTAATTAATTTCATTTCTGACGCGACTGACAAGCGCGTCCCAACTTAATTTCCCAAATTGTCGTATTTCTGCCTTGCGACAATTTTAAAATTTTCAATACTCATATATTACCTTATATTCTCAGTAATATATTATTCTAACATTATAATAAAATACTAATTCACATCTCGCTAGCATTTACCTCCAGATTAATTTCCAAATTAATTATCATTAATTCAATTAATCCATTAAATAAAAATCAATAAAATTACGGGGTATTACATACTTCCCCCATAATAACAGAATTTCGTCCCGAAATTCAGAATTAAAGAATACCTGGTAAAATAACTCTGGATAACGCTCGCGGATCTCATACTCGCGCTCCCATGTGGACTCCTCGGCATTATGATGCCGCCACTGAACACGTACTAATGGTACTATCTTCGACCTCAGTTTTCTCTCACTATGTTCCAGAATGGCAATCGGCCCCTCTTTGTAGGAACTATCTGGCTGTAGATCGATGTCCTCTAAAGAAATGTGAGTGTGGGCCAAATCGTCCCTAAGATATCTCCTTAGCGAGGAAATATGGAACATGTCATGAATCCTATGCACGTGTTTCGGTAACCCAAGTCTATACGCTACTGGCCCAATCCGCTCGATAATAGGAAATGGCCCCACATATCTTGGTGCCAGTTTCCCCTTCTTCCTAAAATGCATAATCCCCTTCATTGGAGATACTCTGAGTAGCACCTGGTCCCCCACCTTGAACTCTCTGAAGAACCTCTTGGCATCAGAATAGATCTTCTGTCTGTCCTGAGCTACCCGAATACGGCTCCGTATCATCTCTATCCTTGTCGAAGTATCCTGAATCACTTTTGCCCAAGGAGTTTGTTATCCCCCACCTCTAACCAACATGTTGGGAAACGACAAGGTCTACAATACAACGCCTCGAATGGAGCCATGCCAATTGTGAACTGATAGGAGTTATTATAGGCAAACTCCACTAGTGTAAGGTACTGCTCCCAACCACCTCTAAAGTCTAGGATGCACATACGCAACATGTCCTCTAACATCTGGTTCGTCCTCTCAGTTTTCCCATCTGTTTGCGGGTGATACGCCATGCTCAGTCGCAACTCCGTACCCATGGCCTCATGGAAACTCTCCCAAAATCGTGAAACAAATATCTTGTCTTGGTCAGACACTATATTGAGAGGTACCCCATGAAGTCTCACTATCTCCGCTATGAAAATCTGGGCATACTGTCCCGTAGTGTAGTCTGTTCGGGTTGGCAGAAAACCCATATGGAGTCGTGACCCCTCTGCAAAGTAGGTAACCCGTGATAAAGTCCATAGAAATTCTCTCCCATTTACGCATCGAAACCTGTAACGGCTGTAGAAGTCCTGCCGATCTCTAATGGTCCACCTTTACCAGCTGACAGGTGGCACATTTAGAAATGAACTATGCAATATCTCTCTTCATCCCGCTCCACTAGTACTGTCGCCTCATGTCCTGATACATCTTATCCCCGCTAGGATTTACTACGAATCGCGAACCGTGCGACTTTGACATTACTTCGTGCCGCAAGTCTTCCCTTTCTGGAACAACCAGTCTCTATTGAAGCGTAAGCCCCCATCTGACCTAATGGTATAGGATTTGGATCCCTCTGCTAGTAGTCGAACTATCTGCTATTGACAGAACGAGTCTTTTGCCTGGGCCTGTATCACTCTCATAATAATCTGAGGTGTAACGGTCATCACAGACATGAATGATCGGGCCACTGCATCCTGATGTCCCAACTCCTTCCACTTTGCTTTCCACACGTCGGCCACTTCACCTACTGGCCTACGGCTCAACGTGTCTGTTACCACGTTAGCCTTCCCTGGGTGATATTGGATATCGAACTGATAATCCTTCACGAATTCAAGACACCTACGTTGATGCATATTCAGTTCTTTCTTCGTGAAGAGGTACTGTAGAGACTTGTCGTCCGTGAATAAATGGAATTTCTCTCCCAGGAGATAATGTCTCTAAATTCAAAGGGCAAATACGACTCCCGCTAACTCCAAGTCATGGGTGGGGTAATTCTTCTCTTGAGGCTTGAGCTTACGGGAAACATAAGCTATAGACTGACTCTCCTGTTGCAGTACACCTCCAAGTCCTTGTAAGGATTCATCGGTGTAGAATAGATACTCAACTCCTAGTTTGGGCAAAGCTAACACTGGCGCTGAGGTCAACTTGTCCTTCAACTCATCGAATGCCAACTGACAGGCATCGCTCTAGATGAATGGCACACCTTTGCGAGTCAGATGTGTCAAAGGACCCTCTATCTTAGAGAAACCCCGAATAAACCTCCTGTAGTATCCTGCTAGGCCCAAGAAACTATGGATCTCAGTCGGTGTCGTGGGTTGTCCCCACTCTCTCACCGCCGATACCTTCCCCGAATCAACTGATATCTCCTGGTCTGAAATGATGTGCCCTAAAAACTGAAACTCTTTCAGCCAAAACCCACACTTCTCGTACTTTGCATATAGCTCGTTTTGACACAATGTCTGCAAAACCTGCCTCAAGTGATCGGCGTATTCCTCCTCTGTCTGGGAGTGAACCAGAATATCATCAATAAAGACGATGACGAACTGGTCTAGGAACTCTCTGAATACCCTATTCATCAAGTCCATAAACATGGCTGGAGCATTGGTTATACCAAAAGGAATAACTCGAAACTCATAGTAATCATATCTCGTCAAGAAAGCAGTCTTCGAGACGTCCTGTTCCCTGATACGCAACTGATGGTAACCCGATCTCAAGTCGATCTTTGAGAAGAAAGACGCTCCTCTCAACTGGTCGAATAAGTCATCGATTCGGGGAAATGAATACTTATTCTGTATCGTGACTTTATTCAACTCCCGATAATCTACACACAACCTTAACGATCCATCTCTCTTCTTCACGAACAGTACAGGGGCAACCCATGGTGAGGTACTCTTACGGATAAACCCCTGACCCAACAACTGATCTATCTGCTCTCGTAACTCCCTCATTTCTGATGGAGCCATACGGTAAGGCGCACAGTATTTTGGTCGAGTGCCCGACATCAAATCGATAACAAAGTCTATCTCCCTACTAGGCGGTAATCGCAGAATATCCTAAAATACATCAGCGAACTCACTAACAAAAGAAATCGAATCGAGTGGTATTACCACTTCCTTATAGGTCTCCTCCTCTATATAATATAGGTGAGTGGACGAACCTCCCTCAGGACAAGGCATCGCCACTAAGAACATCTCCTTCCCTGGTATGGAAAAATAATACTCCTGCTGAAACAATCAATCATGGCTCGATACGCAACTAGCCAATACATACCAACAATCGCATCGTACTCAGTCATATCTAATACTAACATATTAGTAGGCAAAGTAAGCCTCCCAATCTCTATACCCACACCTCTATAAATAAGAGAAATCACAGAAACCCTACTCAACAGTGAATCTACGCAAGCAATCGTACTCTATGCAGTGTTTAACAACCCTATAGTGCGCACAAATCTCATGGCAATGAAACAGTGTGTGGCTCCCGTATCAAATAAAATGCGCCCCATAGTCCCCTGAATAGAGAACATACCCTCAATAGCAGGTGGATTCTGTGGAACTGCGGCCTGCTGGAGCTGATAAACTCGCCCGTACTGAAGATGTCCCTTCCGGACTGGGACTGCTGGGATTGGTGGCAAAGCTGGCATCTGCGGTGGTACTGGAAGGGCGTCGGGAAACATAGGTCTCTAGGGCTCGTGTCGAGCACCCTACTGCTACTATGGGGTCCGGCCCTTATCAGGACACTCCTGGCGCTTGTGGCCAAACTTGCCACAAATGAAACATTTCCCCGGAAAGTTTCCCTCTCTCTGACCCTGCTGCCCACGGCCTTGATGATCGTTGCCATTCCTCCACTGGCCATGCTGGCCCTGCTGAAACTGCTGCTGTTGGCCATGTTGACCCTGATGGTCGTGTTGACCCTATTGGCCATTACAAAAACCTCCTTGACTATTTTTGAAACCTCCAGATCGAAATCTCTTAGAATCCCCCTGCTAAGAACTCTGATCACCCTGCATGTGCTGACCCTGAACTGATTGTGCCCCGTTGGCACCATTTCCCCCTGTCCTTCCCTGATGTCTAGACTATCCTGATCGCTTACCCTCTGACAAGTGACAGCGGTGGTCCTGGCAGTGAAGCAGTGCTGCATTAACCACATCAGAATAAGTGGCCAACGAGAGATTTCCCAGTAAATGCTGACAGATCCTCCAAGTCAACCCATCCATGAACTTCTGTATCTTCTTCTCCTCTATCGGAATCTCATCGGGGACGATGTTTAAGAGATTTATGAACTTGGCCTCATATTCAGCAACTGTCCTCCCCTCCTGCTTGAGGTTCATCAGTTTTCTCCTCATATCGGTGTGAACGGCTGAGGGAAAATACTTGCGGTCGAACCGCACCCAGAACTCCTGAATAGTAAGAACATCCCTCTCCTCCGCAGTGGTAACGGACTCCCACCACTTCAACACTGAACCTACCAACTTAAAAGTAGCCATTATCTGCCTCTATACATCTGTACACTCGTATATCCTCAAGTGTCTTTGGATGTCCTTCTTCCACTGACTGGACACAATGACGTCGGAGCTACCTGCAAACTCCAGAGGGTGTGCCTTCTAAAAATCATCACGAACACGTTCCCAAGAAGACGGTAATGCATGAGACTGTACTGGTGCCTCTACCGACGCCAGAGGCGGTGCCTACTGCACAACTGCTAGAGCGGCATTTACAGCTTGGGCCACAATAGCAGCAACCTCGGCGGCATTCATGGTGCCCTGAACTAGTGCAGGCTATGGTTCGGGCTGAGCATCCCTGGGAACTCGTTGTGCACATCATGGAGGCATCTGAAATGAAAGAGAATTCGTATAAGTCTAAAGTTATTATCTTAAAGTATCTTAAGAGCGAAACAAACACAATAGAATACAAAAATCCTAAAATATAGGGCACTATATCAAAGAACGCTACGCGAAAACATAACAAGCTGTACATATTCTAAGGACACTAGAACCTGATGCTCTGATACCACCTGTGACACCCCGACTAATTAAATACCGGGTAGCTACTCCTTTATTCAAATTAATACAAAATATCAAGTTGGTTCAGTTCATAGCATCACTGTCAAAAACATTTTTTTAACAATTACTAGCCACCTAATATTTAAAAAATGAGTTGTCAATTTTAATTAATTGGATAAACATACAAACAAATAATTTATGAAATACTAATACCACAATCACATCACAGTCGCAATAGAATAACAATGTAATAGACTGAATCTGGAGGAATACTCCTCTAAATAATCCGAATACTGAATACAATCAAATACAAAATCTGAATTACCAATGAATTAAATCCAAAACTGAAATAGAACTGAGTAAATAAGATGTCTCTAAAAGAAAAGGGTCGACATGCCCTACAGATGAATAAATCTGAAATAGAGTCAAGCAGAAAGTGGAGGCGTCTACTATCGAGGTCCTGTAACTTCCACAACAGCTACAACACGTCACTGGAATGGGACTTCTAAGCTTGGTGTCCTTGTGGCTGGGCACCTAAAAGTTTTTTACAAGAAAATAGATTTGAAAGCAAACGGGCCAGAGCCTGATTGTGAAAATAGTTTAAAATATAAAAAGTGTTTAATATCATTCGACAGTGAATATAAAATACATGATAGTGCGTGCACTCACATGAGTTCCCCACCTCTCAACTAATTATGCACACCTATCGCACCCGTACCCGTTTTACTTATTCTACTATCTAACTAGTCCAATCCGTAATCTAACGTTACTTTACAATTTAAAGTTCGATTCCAAACATCTTAATATAAACTGAAAGTCTTGCTGTTATTACTCAGAATTTGTTATAATAATTTACAAGAATTTCTCCATCTTTAACTCCTACTAAAAATGTTATAATTATTCACACTTACACTTTAATAAAGAGTTCATCTCGATTATCAGTATATTAATCTCATCACAACTATACAATAATGGCACCCCTAAGCTAAGCTGCGGTGCACACATACTCTGCTATCGAATTCCGGTACATCACGTACATGAGGACCACGTATTTCGAATCTCTCAGGAATCGTTTCAATAAGCAACAATCACACATAATGGAGGCGAACATAGCTTACATACCCATGGGTCACGCACATACCTACGCTCCCATGGTCAGCTGACTTATTAACTCACCAATAAGTCATTCTCTGACCTATTTCCTTGAGGTACCAATCTAAATGCCCCCGTAGGCACACAAAGATTAGATGACCCTGATTGAAAGCCGACCTCCCGTGATAACATGTATGGTAGGTATGTTATACACATATAAATTCCATACCCTAAGCATTCACACATCTTAGATATCTTATAATAATAATAGAGGTATATTTTATATTTTTATACCATCATTAAATGTTGTGCATTTACATGTTCCCGGATAATATACAATATAGATCGCCAACACTTCTCATGTCGCAAATTCGAGTACTTACAACCTAACCCGTAGAAGTTACCAGGCCTTTATATAATTTTAAGTTTTAATCCTCGACGTACTCCAATCTCACAATTATACCCACTAATCAATAAGGGAAGAATCACATTTAATTAAATAAACCTACGAAAAGTTCGAAACTAAAATCGGCCAAACAAGGTCATTCTGTCAACTCGTTAGAAATCTCGTTCGAACGAGGTGGTTCAAATGAGTGTTGTTCGAACAAAGGGCTTCGAACGAACTCGTTAAAAGGGTTATTGGAATCTCGTTAGAAGCTCGTTCGAACGAGGTCGTTCGAACCTGGTTTTCTAACGAGATGGCAGAAAATCCCCAGAATTTCACCAAGTTCGTTTTTCACCAAATTCATTTCTCCAAATCCATCCTAAGTTTGTACCAATTAAGTTTTTATATCTTTGAACTACTCTAAGTCACCCTAGGACACTTCTTAACATATTTTTGGGGTCAAATTTTACTAATCAACATATAATAACCATAAATTCCCAAATCTTGCCCCAAACCCCATGAACATGAACCCAGAATTTTATTGTACATAAATACTCATCATAAATCCGTTTTCAAAACATCAAAGTTAAGTTTTGGGTACCAATTTCATCCATAATCATTCTACATGCAATCCCTAACCAAAATTAAGAGTTTCTACAACAATCCCATTGGGTTTTCATCAAAACTTTCAAAGCATATAAAGTTTCTACACTAAACATGGAGGAAATATTCATTGCAATTAATAACATCAAATCACTTGCCTTAGGTTTGTTCTTTAGATTTGTTGTCGGTGATAATAGGTTGATTCTCTCCTCTTTCTTGTCACAAATCCTTCCATAATGGTGGCGATGGTTGGTGGTTTTGGTTTGGACCTCTTGTAACCTCTCTCCAACTTCTCTCAAAACCCCCGTAGCCCACTCTCTTGTCTTTTGATGATAATGGCCTTAGTGGCCTTTCTAATAATATATATTTAAACTCTAAAATTCGTGAGTTTTAATTCGTCAATTTTTATAATTACCAAAATACCCTTTTGGGTTGTCGGTTTGGCCTAAAAATGCCCCGGGACCAAAACTAAAGTCCTGACTAGTTTTTTTCTGACTATTTCGACCCTTCCGGACACGTTGGCGCACTCAAAATGACCATTTGGTTGATAAAAATATAAATTAATTTTTAATCTAATTAATTTCATTCTTGACGCGACTGACACACGCGTCCCAACTTAATTTCCCAAATTGTCATATTTCTGCCTCGCGACAATTTTAATATTTTCAATACTCATATATTACCTTATATTCTCAGTAATATATTAATCTAACATTATAATCAAATACTAATTCACATCTCGCTACCATTTACCTCCGAATTAATTTCCAAATTAATTCTCATTTAATTCAATTAATCCATTAAATAAAAATCAATAAAACTACGGGGTATTACATATTGATAAAGGGGTTCATTAAGTGTTAATAGGTAAACATGGAAAAGTTAGTGTGTAACTTAGTAATGTTGTAAAGGATTGACACTTATGGAATTAAATAACAATTAAAGGTGTAAAAGTGTTTTCAATTAAGAAAGATATTACTCCAAGTGTGAAAAGGGTGTTAAAGTGTTAAAACACATAAGAAGTTGGTATGAATAACTTTATAGTGTTTTTAGTGAAATTAACACTTGGGAAATGGAGTAAGGGTGATTTTTGAAGCAAATGGGTAAAATGGTAATTTTATTTAAAGTGAAATATTTTTATGAAATAGAAATATGGGAAAGTGTGTTACACAAAGTTGTCCTAAACGAATATGATTTTTAGAATAAAATCAAGGTTAAAGTGTAAAGGACATAAAATGGTAAATTTTCAAAGTATAACACAAGTTGGGGCGGTAACGTCCTGGGTTTTGGCTTTTGATGGGTAAAAAGGAAAGTGAAATAATGTGAACATTTATAAAATGTTAAAACATGTAAAAGCATCTCGGACGACAGCAGAATAAAGCAAGAATGGACCGGATCCCTTGGGCGAAAAGCCCTAAATCACTGGTCCGAGAATATGGTACGCATAGCCGGCGGTGCGGAGCCTGTGGAAGTATGCAGTATAGGAAGATTTCAAGAAAAGATAAAGCAAAGTTGGAACATGTAAAGAAATGGGTTGTGTGGTAAAATCCATTAATACAACCTAAGTTGATTGAATATAATAAATGTTCCGGTGGATGTGAAATGGACAAGTAAATGCGTAAATCTATTAATGTCCATAAAATAAAGAAGAAGGGTAAAGAAGATGGATAAATGGGTAATTAAACAACCTAGTGCTTAAACCTGTATTTTCTAACATGATGCCTGTATGTGTTGAAAGGATTAGTTTCAATGAAAATACTAAAGTATATATATTTATAATGATAAAGGGTAATTCTGGTAAAGGAATGGGTTTAGATAAATCAAAGTAATGGTTTCAAGTGTTGAACCAGGTGTGTTTAATAAAGTGAGAAATACGATGTATGAATGTAGTAAACTTTTATAAGATTAAGGTATATTAATCTGGATAGGAAGGGATTTAGAAAGTATAACGGTTATTTATTGGAACATGTATTTTCAAAGTTATGCATATGTAGATATATACATATTTTTTGTATGCATGTGGTTGTAGCGTGTGAGTATTTTTCTTGCCATTCGTTTCTATAATATTAGTATTATCCCACTGGGAATAAGCTCACACCCTTGCCTTCTTATGTCAGGTTTGGTATGAGTTCATATTTTGAGGGCGTTATGGAGGTATGTGTAATTTATTTATTTTACGTTAGTAGTTCTGTTTACTTGGACTTCGGGTGCTTCCCATGGGTCCTTCACATAGCTTATTTGAAACCAGGATCACATGCTTACAAGTGAAACATTAATTAAAATAAAATTGGACTAGTAACATTATATAAGTTGTTTCATTGCACTTCACACCTAATGCTCGGTTCAGATCGGGTTGGCTATGAGGAACCCATAAATTTGTTGGCTAAGAGTAACCCATAAATCTAGGTTGGGGTGTTATAGTTTAAATTGTGCACAAACAAGACCGTTAGAAATGGTATTCAGAGACCTACAAAAATCTATCGAGCCACTCTTGGGTCCCAGAGTGGACTAAAGTCAAGTAGGGCGCGAAAGTTCCTAGTGGCCTCTTGGATAGGGGTCTCGGAGTAAAAAGGCAAGTACATGCAAACTTTGAGGACAATTCGCACATAGTATGGATCATTGGAAAGGGTATTCAGAGCCTAATGAAAGTGTATTGAGCTACTCTTGAGTTCAAGAGTTGACCAAAGTCAAACAGAGATCAAAAGTATCCAATGGTCTCTATATCAAGGTTTGGAGTAGGACCTAGGCTTTTAGGGACCTAATGAGGTATCTGAATGGTACAAAGATGGGGTGCTTAAAGATCCTCACAATGAACGAGATTGGGACAGATGAAGGTCATCGAAATATATACACATTATGGAGAATTGTGAGTTTTGAGGGTAGAGGCTTGACACATAGTATCTAAGTAGTGTGGGTCATCAATTCAGTTGGTCAAGGCTTTTACATAGGATGAAGGAAGGTAATGAATAAATTTAAAGGGCCAAGGCTGATTCTGTAGGCATAACGAGGGAAAGAGACCGATTCAGAGGGTAGATGTTAATTTTGTGGGCCTAGGTAAATTCTGGTGACCTAAAAAGTGAAATTGATCGATTCAGAAGTTCGTGGCCGATTATACAAACCTAAAGAGTGAAGGCAAACAATTCAGCGGGTTGAGGCCAATTCTATGACCTAGGTCAATTCTGCGAACCTTAAGAGTCAAGGAGACTAACACATAGGGTGGAGGCTAATTCTGTTGGCTCAGATCAATTATGTGGACCTAAAAAGTGATAAGCGATTGATTTAGAAACTCTAGGCCAATTATATGGACTCAGGTCAATTTTGTGGACCTAAGGACTGGAAAAGACCGATTAAGAGGGTTGAGGCTAATTTTGCGGGTCTAGATTAATTCTGCGGACCTAAAAATGGGAAAGTAACAGATTCAGAGGGTCGAGGCCAATTTTGTGGGCCAAGATTAATTATGCGGACCAAAAAATTAGAAAAATAACTGATTTAGAGGGTATAGTCCAATACCGAAGGCCTAGCTCAAGTCTGCGGACTTAAATATTAGAAAATGATTGATTCAGAGTGCGTTAAGGCCAATCTGTGAGCTGTAACAACCCTCGCTTTTGAGGTCCTATTTTATATTTAATTTGCTAGATATAGTGATTAGATATAAAGATGTTGGGTATTTGGAGTAGGTAATAATTTAAGAAAGAAAATTTAATATCTACTATGATGTTGCATATTTACCGTAAGTATAGGTGAATTTTGCTATGTTATGTTTTGTAATGTCATATGATTTAAAATGACAGTTGGATTAAAATGAAACCGGAACCTAAAATGAATTATAAAATTCCCAAATGATAATTTGGAGGGTGCAGATAGTTCCGGGAGGTTCGAGATAGTCAAATTATGTGCCATATTGTATTTCGAGGTTCCTGGCACTTTTGACTGGTTGTAGCTTATATGAGTAGTTGCGTATTATTTTACCACATATTAATCACTTAAAGCTGGAATTTGGACCTAAGCAACAATTTATGTCTTGTTTAAGTCACTATTCCCCTAATTGAATTGGTAAACTTAGAGAAGAAAGAGAGGAAGAGAACTTGTGGAGAAAGTGAGAGATTGAAGCTTTGGTGATTGTTCTTGCATATAAACTTCATCAAAATCAGAACTTGCAAACTTGAGGCAAGTTATCTACTTGCTATTTTATGATTTAAGTAGAGTAATTAGCATTGATAGTTGTGGTTATGTATGGTTTAAGAATCTTAGAGATTTTAATTGATTTATGGGCTTGGAATGTTTGGAGATTGATTTGAATGGTTATTGATGATGAAATTTTGGTTATTGGATGCATTTATACTCAATTAGTAGCAATCAATGATAAGGGTTTGGGTTGGTTGAGTTTGGAAGAAATTAGGAGTCCAAGACTCCATAGCCAAAATTGGCAAAATTCGCAGGAGCGAATCGATTCGGCCTGGCCGAATCGATTCGCATAGAGGCAGTGCCCAGGTCTGGGTGAACCAAATCGATTCGGTTATCCCCGAATCGATTCGAATGTTACGAAGAATGTTGGTTTTCCTGACCGAATCGATTCGGCTAGGCCGAATCGATTCGCTTGTCTGGCTGAATCGATTCTTCTAGTCCGAATCGATTCGGAAATCCTGCATTTTTCCTTTTGTTTTTCTTTTCAAATTTTGACCCTTTCCCTTAAGATTAGAACCTAGGAACCTTCTTGAATGAAGTAAACATAGGATCCTAGAGTTTTAGTCGAGTTTGGTCGTTACCCTATAGTTGAATGGGATCACTTGGGGTTAATTCAGGGGTACTTAAAGTGCTGTTTAGGCATCACTTCTCATTTGGTAAATAAATTGGAAAATAGAATTCTAAGCCCATACGTGGAGATTTTTGAGACCTTTTTGAGGTATATAAAACCTTGGGACCTATAAGATTTTGGGAAATTGTTTAGAGAATACTTCGGGACCTAAACATATGATGAAATTGAATTAGAAAAAAAATTTCAAAAATAATGGTTTCAAGTAAAATGAAACACATGTGATTAATGGTAAGAAATGATATTTCAATTGGTAATCGTTAAGTTACTTAAACACACCTCTCTGAATTCTATCATAAGGGAATCTCGTGCATGAGGTGATGTCCCCTGACTATTGAATGCAGGCTGACTATAGTCCTCGTGCATATGCGGGGTTTGTATATGTTTTTCTGCGCTAGTGAGGTAATTTCGGGTGTGGTTATGACTCACTCGTAGGCATATGGCCACTTCCCAATGTGCGTTAGGTGCCCATGTTGTCTTGTATAGATAGGAACTGGAAGATGATAGTCATTTAGGGGCGCGCCCAGTGGGGAGACTCAGAGGGGAGGTCTTAGAAACGTTATATGTATAGGAATATAACCTTTCTAACTCAAGTGGGACTTGAGATATGCGAATTGCCATAAGAAATGAGATGGTAATTATATTCCTGCTAAGGAATGGAAAACAGAAAGATATGATGGAAATTATATTCCTACTAAGGAATGGAAAATGATAAGATACGAGAAGAAATGAGATTTAATTTTATCTCTCTTGCTTAATTTAATAACTGTTAGAAACCTATATAAATGCATTATCACATTTGATGATTAGGTTATTAGATTATCATCCACATTATTCATGATTTATTGTCCATATCTATCATGCTTCTTACTCTTCTGGGAATTATATATAAATCGGGCCCTAACCCGTTCATTTTCCATGTTGTGCATGCTGTTGTATCCACTCAGGTGCTCCTCCGCAAGGGCGCCCGTTATGATTTTCTTACTCCTATGATTTTGATGAGCTGTATGATCTTACGAATTATTACAGGATGTTTGTTAGACGCCTTCATTTTTGGACTCTAGATATGATCGGGTCTTTCATTCGGGCTAGTGGCCCATCTTTTGTACTTGTTAATGAATGTAGTATGTAAAATATTGAATTTTTAAAACACTTTGAATGTAACTGTGGACCGACAGATTATTTGGTCCTTTTGTTGTATGTTGTTTTGGTATTTATCTATATGTTCCTTTGAAATTCCACTTTCATCAGATTTGGGTTCTTTAATTTATTTCTTAACTCGTTATCAAACCAAATTTTTGATAACCTGCTTTCTGATTTTTTTTGAGTGGTTTATTCCCGTATACCTATTTTATTGTTATGATGCTTCAAATGATATCCATCCATGATTCCGTTACGTCGAGGTAATCGGGCTGGCCACCCTTTATTTCAGAATGCGAGTTGTCACAGATGGTATCAGAGCATCAGGTTCTAGAATCTTTTGGATCTTTGTGAACTTGTCACGTTCTATCGTAGCGTTCTTTGATATAGAGCCTAATGGTAGGACTGCTTTTTTGCTAATGTTTACGATCTCCTGCAAAATAGATTGTTTTAAGTAGAATTATAACTCTATTGTTTCTCCATCTCAGATGTCGCCTAAAAGAGGTCGCCCGACAAGATGCAATAGGATCTTAGATGAGGATGTTGGTCCTCCCCCACCGCCACAAGGAACATTCGATGCTGCGGATGTGGCGAATATAGTGGCTCAAGCCGTTAATGCGGCCATGATAGCAGTGGACCAACAAGCGCCATAGGCTCAACAAAGAGCGCCAGATGCCCAAGTTCCTACCGGACCTTCTTCGTGGGAGAGAGCTAGGGAATCTTTTCTAAAGGGTCAACCCCCGGAATTTGATGGGATCTCGGATGTTATAAAGGCGAATCAATGGAAGAAAGATATACAACGCCATCTACGTATGGTGGAGTGTGGTGAGGACATGAAGCAAGTCCTTGCTACTTTTAAACTGGTTGGGGGCGCATTACACTGGTGGGAGTCCATGACTACGCCAGAACAGAGGGATACAATGTCGATGTCTGAATTCTGGGTTTTGTTCGATCATAAGTACTTTCCTCCCATAATTCAAGGGGAGATGATAAGGAGGTTGCATGACCTTGTGAAAGGGGAGAGGTCAGTAGCGGAATATGAGGAGGAATTCACCCGGTTGGCAAGTTTTGTACCGGATGAAGTGACTCCCGAAGAAAAGAAAGTTTTGAAGTTTATGAGAGGGTTGAACTGGAGAATCCGACAACACTTGCTGGGTAATCCGACTTTACAGACTTTTGGGGAAGTGATGAATGCAACTCTACTACATTTCCAAGAGCATAGACTATTTTTGCAAAGTGGCAAGAAGGCCTCCGTAGTGGGGCAAGCGGGAAGGCCGAGAGGTAGTTGGATTGGAGGAGGAGTCTTTCCCTCGTCCCAACCTTCGGGCAGTAAACAAAAAGAAAGGGATCCCCAACAGGGGGCTTGTCGAAGAGGCAGCGTTCTGGTGGGTTTAATTCGGGGAACCTTAATAATAGGCACGACCAGGGCGCCCCATAACAAGAAGCAGGCTGTGTTGTTCAGGGAGGTAGAGGCCAGCAGGGCCAAGGTGTGAATCAGTTTAGAAATAATCGTGGTCGAAATGCCAAAAATATGATAGGTCGGTGTTTCCAATGCGGGGAAGCGGGTCACTATAAGAAGGAATGTCCTTAGTTGATTGGGGGACAGTTTCCTTGAGCTCCACAGCATTCGTATGTTCAGTTCCCTCCACAGGTGCCTAACCCAGTTGCTCCTCCACAACAGGGTCAGTTACAGTATGGCAGGGTCTATCATATTCAGGATGCTATGCTTCCACCAGCTCTTCCAGCACCGCCAGCCATTGAGGGTAAGTTCCTTATTCAGGGACATATGAGTCGTGTTTTATTTGATACCGGTGCAACGCATTCATTCATTTCTAGGAGCTTTGCTCAGACCACCGAGTTGATTAAATCTGCTGAAAGAACTTTTACTAGTGTGGAGTCCTCTATGGGTAATGGTTCACTCATCTTCTTTGTTTGTAAGAAATTAGAAATATCTCTCGGTAATTTATGCTTTGAGGCCGATTTACTCGTCCTGGACATGGTCGGGTATGACGTGATTTTGGGCATGGATTGGCTTATGAAGTATCATGCTATAGTAAATTGCTACGGGAAGAGTATAGTCTTCGCCGTTCCGGGACAAGAAATGTTCCTGGTAGTTTTACCTCGTTTAGAGGGGAGTATTAGTACTTATTTGTATTGCATTGCAGAGGTGACTCCTAGGGATGTAGTTATACCGGGTTTGCCTCCTAACCGTGAGATTGAGTTTGTGATTGATTTAGCGCCGGGAACGAGGCCTATTGCGAGGGATCCATATCGAATGGCTCCCATTGAAATGAGGGAGCTAAGTGTTCAAATTCAAAAGTTATTGAAGCAGGGATTTATTCGGCGTAGCACATCGCCGTGGGGTGCTCCAGTGTTGTTTGTTAAGAAAAGAGACGACTCTCTCCGGTTATGTGTGGACTATAGAGAATTGAATAAGGTCACATCCAGAATAAATACCCTTTGCCTCGTATCGATGACTTGTTTGATCAACTTCGAGGAGCGTTGTACTTCTCTAAAATCGATTTGAGGACTGGGTATCACCAATTGAGGATACGGGAGGAAGATGTATCCAATATTGCTTTTCTAACAAGGTACGGGTCCTATGAATTTTTGGTTATGCCCTTTGGACAAACTAATTCCCCCGTTGTATTTATGGATCTCATGAATAGGGTGTTTTGGGATTTCCTGGACCAATTTTTTATTGTGTTCATCGATGACATTTTAGTCTATTCTCGAATGGAATCTGATCACGCTATGCATTTAAGGTTGGTCCTAAAGAGATTACGGGATCATCAACTGTATGCCAAGTTCGAGAAGTGTGGCTTTTGGTTACAGGAGGTACAGTTTTTGGGTCATGTGGTGACATCCCAGGGTGTATCGGTGGATCCGAGCAAGGTGGCTGCGGTGAGGGAGTGGGGTCAGCCGATGACACCTACCGAGGTTCGCAGTTTTCTGGGTTTGGCGGGTTATTACCATCGGTTCATCAAGGGTTTCTCTAAAATCGCTAGCCCTTTGACAAATTTGACCCGGAAAGGGGTGAGATTTATTTGGGATAATTCTTGCCAAGCTGCATTTGATGAGTTTAAAGAAATATTGACTTCGGCTCCGATCCTTGCATTACCTAAACTGGGATTAGAATATTTAGTCTTCACCGATGCATCTCTTAAAGGATTAGGAGGTGTACTTCTGCAAGAGAGACGGGCTATCGCTTATGCTTCCCGCAAGTTGAAGCCCTATGAAAGAAACTATCCAGTGCATGACTTAGAACTAGCCGCAGTTGTCTTTTCCTTGAAGATATGGAGGCATTATCTCTTGGGAGAGAAGTTTAGTCTTTTCACGGACCACAAATCGCTGCAATATTTATTTTCACAGAAGGACTTGAATATGCGACAGCGCCGATGGTTTGAGTTCGTGAAAGATTATCAATTTGATGTTGGTTATCGTTCGGGTAAGGCGAACGTTGTAGTGGATGCCTTAAGTAGGAAGCCCGATGGAGAATTAGCTGAGGTTTGGAAAGCTAAATGGAAGGAACTCAGTTAGGAGGATGCGATGGTGAGAGCGTTCATGTCGGTGATGACCATTACTCCTACCATTGTATCAAGGGTGGTAGAAGCCCAAGGAAGGGATAAGGGGTGTCAAGACCATATTCGCCGATTGCTGTCCGAGGGAGCGGAGTCCTACTCAACTGGTTCTGAGGGTGGATTATGCTTCCATGGAAGACTCATTGTTTCGGAGGAAGGAGATTTGAGACGGGCAGTGATGGACGAGTCTCACGGGTCTAGGTTCACGGTACATCCTGGTGGGGACAAAATGTATCAGGACATGCGCCGTCAGTATTGGTGGCCAGGTATGAAGAGGGATATTTCAGAATTTGTGTCCCAATGCACTACTTGTCAACTGGTCAAGATCGATCATCAGCGACTGATAGGTTTGTGGCAACCGTTAGAGATCCCGGTGTGGAAATGGGAAATCATATCGATAGATTTTATCACGGGCTTGCCAAGATCACAAAGTGGATGCGATTCTATTTGGGTGATCGTCAACCGCTTGACAAAGTCGGCACACTTCCTACCCGTGCGAGCAGATTATGACACTGCTCGGTATGCCCGCTTATTCATCGAGGAGGTGGTGAGACTCCATGGGGTGCCTTCGAATAAAATTTCCGATAGAGACAAAATTTTTGTTTCCCACTTTTGGAGGAGTTTCCAAGAAGCGATGGGGACCGAATTGAGGTTAAGCACTTCGTATCATCCTCAAACAGATGGCCAAACTGAAAGGGTAAACCAAATGTTGGAGGATATGCTTCGCATGTGTATGCTTGACTTTAAAGGTGGTTGGGAACAATATCTCCCATTGGTTGAGTTTGCTTATAACAACTCTTACTAATTCAAAATTGGAATGGCACCTTATGAAGCTTTGTATGGAAGACCGTGTAGATAACCTGTTTGTTGGTTGGAAGTGGGTGATAATAAATTTATTGGACCTGAAATGATCCAAGATACTTCCTCAAAAATTAAATTGATTCGGGATCCCATTTGGATAGCCCAAGACTGTCAAAAGAGCTATGCCGATGCGGGTCGACGACACATGGAATTGGAGATTGGGGACCAAGTTTTGGTTCGAGTGTCGCCCATAAAAGGCATAAAGCATTTCGGTAAGAAGGAGAAGCTTGCGCCACACTTTGTTGGACCTTTTCCAGTTATTGCGAAGGTGGGTCCAGTGGCATACCAACTTGCTTTACCGGAACCATTGCAAAAAATTCATGATGTATTCCATGTTTCCTCCCTAAAGAAGTATAGGAGGTGCGAAGGTGTACTTTGTCACATCCCTTTCGAGGATATTGATTTGCAACCCGATGTTTCATATGAAGAACAACCGATTGCTATTTTAGAGCATGGGGAGCGTAAATTAAGGTCTCTTGTATTTCCCTTGGTGCGGGTTCTATGGAGTAACCATAACGCCAAGGAATTGACATGGGAACGCGAGGATGACATGCGGGAAAAGTACCCGCATCTCTTTATACAAGGTACGCCTGAATTTTGGGGACAAAATTCCCTCATAAAGGGGGGAGTATGTAACAACCCTCGCTTTTGAGGTCCTATTTTATATTTAATTTGCTAGATATAGTGATTAGATATAAAGATGTTGGTATGTGGAGTAGGTATTAATTTAAGAAAGAAAAGTTAATATCTACTATGATGTTGCATATTTACCTTAGTATAGGTGAATTTTGCTATGTTATGTTTTGTAATGTCATATGATTTATAATGACAGTTGGCTTAAAATGAAACCGGAACCTAAAATGAATTATTAAATTCCCAAATGATAATTTGGAGGGTCCAGATAGTTCCAGGAGATTCGAGATAGTCAAATTATGTGCCATATTGTATTTCGAGGTTCCGGGCACTTTTGACTGGTTGTAGCTTATATGAGTAGTTGCGTATTATTTTACCGTGTATTAATCACTTAAAGCTGGAATTTGGACCTAAGATATGATTTATGTCTTGTTTAAGTCACTATTACCCTAATTGAATTGGTAAACCTAGAGAAGAAAGAGAGGAAGAGAACTTGTGGAGAAAGTGAGAGATTGAAGCTTTGGTGATTGTTCTTGCATACAAACTTCATCAAAATCTGAACTTGCAAACTTGAGTCAAGTTATCTACTTGCTATTTTATGATTGAGGTAGAGTAATTAGCATTGATAGTTGTGGTTATGTATGGTTTAAGAATCTTAGGGCTTTTAATTGATTTATGGGCTTGGAATGTTTGGAGATTGATTTGAATGGTTATTGATGATGAAATTTTGGTTGTTAGATGCATTTATACTCAATTAGTAGCAATCAATGATAAGGGTTTGGGTTGGTTGAGTTTGGAAGAAATTAGGAGTCCAAGACTCCATAGCCAAAATTGGCAAAATTCGCAGGAGCGAATCGATTCGGCCTGGCCAAATCGATTCGCATAGAGGCAGTGCCCAGGTCTGGGTGAACCGAATCGATTCGGTTATCCCCGAATCGATTCGGCTGTTATGCAGAATGTTGGTTTTCCTGACCGAATCTATTCGGCTACGACGAATCGATTCGCTTGTCTGGCCGAATCGATTCGTCTAGTCCGAATCGATTCGGAAATCCTGCATTTTTCCTTTTGTTTTTCTTTTCAAATTTTGAACCTTTCCCTTAGGATTAGAACCTAGGAACCTTATTGAATGAAGTAAACATACGATCCTAGAGTTTTAGTCGACTTTGGTCGTTACCCTATAGTTGAATGGGATCACTTGGGGTTAATTCAGGGGTACTTAAAGTGATGTTTAGGCATCACTTCTCATTTGGTAAATAAATTGGAAAATAGAATTCTAAGCCCATACGTGGAGATTTTTGAGGCCTTTTTGAGGTATATAAAACCTTGGGACCTATAAGATTTTGGTAAATTGTTTAGAGAATACTTCGGGACCTAAACATATGATGAAATTGAATTAGGAAAAAAAAATTCAAAGATAATGGTTTTAAGTAAAATGAAACACATGTGATTAATGGTAAGAAATGAGATTTAAATTGGTAATCGTTAAGTTACTTAAACACACCTCTCTAAATGTTATCATAAGGGAAGATCGTGCATGAGGTGATGTCCCCTGACTATTGAATGCAGGCTGATTATAGTCCTCGGCCATATGCGGGGTTTGTATATGTTTTTTTGCGCTAGTGAGGTAATTTCGGGTGTGGTTATGACTCACTCGCAGGCATATGGCCACTTCCCGACGTTCGTTAGGTGCCCAGGTTGTCTTGTATAGATAGGCCCTGGAAGATGATAGTCATTTAGGGGCGCGCCCAGTGGGGAAACTTGGAAGGGCGGTCTTAGAAATGTTATATGTCTAAGAATATAACCTTTCTAACTCAAGTGGGACTTTAGATATGCGAATTGCCATAAGAAATGAGATGGTAATTATATTCCTGCTAAGGAATGGAAAACGGAAAGATATGATGGAAATTATATTCCTACTAAGGAATGGAAAATGATAAGATACGAGAAGAAATGAGATTTTATTTTATTTCTCTTGCTTAATTTAATAACTGTTAGAAACCTATATAAATGCATTATCACATTTGATGATTAGGTTGTTAGATTCTCATCCACATTTTTCATGATTTATTGTCCATATCTATCATGCTTCTTACTCTTCTGGGAATCATATATAAATCGGGCCCTGACCCGTTCATTTTCCATGTTGTGCATCTTGTTGTATCCGCTCAGGTGTTCCTCCGCAAGGGCGCCCGTTATGATTTTCTTACTCCTATGCTTTTGACGAGCTGTATGATCTTGCGGATTATTACAGGATGTTTGTTAGACACCTTCATTTTTGGACTCTAGATATGATCGGGTCTTTCATTCGGGCTAGTGGCCCATCTTTTGTACTTGTTAATGAATGTAGTATGTAAAATATTGAATTGTTAACACTCTTTGAATGTAACTGTGGACCGACAGATTATTCGGTCCTTTTATTGTATGTTGTTTTGGTATTTATCTATATGTTCCTTTGAAATTCCACTTTCATCAGATTTGGGTTGTTTAATTTATTTCTTAACTTGTTATCAAACCAAATTTTTGACAACCTGCTTTCTGATTTTTTTGAGTGGTTTTTTCCCGTATACCTATTTTATTGTTATGATGCTTCGGATGATATCCATCCATGATTCCGTTACATCGAGGTAATCGGGCTGGCCACCCCTTTTTTTGGAATGCGGGTTGTCACACGAGCCTAGGTCAATTTTCCAAATCTAAAGGTTGAAAAGCGAGGCAAATTCTATAGGCCTAAGTCAATTCTACGGACCTAAAGATTGAAAATGATCGATTCAAAAGGATGAGGCTAGTTCTGCGAACCTAGGTCAATTTTGCAAACCTAAAAAGTGAAAGTTTTGATAAATGTTGCTGATGACCAGTGGTTATGAGGGGCATTCTACTTTTATTCTGATCCTATTAGCGAGTATTTCGACAATGGGAACTCTAAGATTCTGTACATGCTCACGCACTTTGATTAGAATTTTTTTTGAAAACTTTGTGTTTTTGGAATTTTTGACCTCTGGGGATTTTTCAGGGATTTTGTAAATTTTTTGGGCAATTTTGGGAATTTTTGTGACAAAAGTTTGGGGTGAATTGTCGATAGGCATAAGCATAGGTATGTCTATCGGCACCGGGCATGGGATCCTGGGCTTCTCGCAAAAGGTGAAAGTCCAATGTCGATATACATGACTAAGGGACTGTCAATCTGCGTACCCCTTAGTTCCTTATAAAAAGGGGATGGTCTCTCTATTGTTAACACCTCCAATTAAGTGAACCTCCTTTTTTTTCTCTATATCAATTAATTTTAAACATCTTTTTTTAAAAAATTAATAGAAGGCATGGTGAATGACTCTTGGATAGCCACCGATGAATGGGATGAACTGGAATGGCATAATGCTAAGGCGTTCATACTTGTGAGTGAGAATGCTTATGACAAATTCGAGATTGTTCTTGATGAAAGGGTTTTGTTACGAGAGCCTGGGAACCATAGTTCTGCAAGGGTAAGAATCCGAATGGCTATTTGAAATCTTGTACTTTAATTTTAGAGTTCTAATTATTTCTTTTTATTTTTGATATCTTGAAGATTTTTTGCTAGTGTGCAGGTGGAAATTCCTTCATCAGGCTTCCGTTCTCCTAGTTTGACGGGAATAAAGAAGATGAGGGGAAAAACTCTTAAGGTAGTGCGGTTAATGGTATAAGCTGCTGGATTTGGTCCTCTGATCAGGGCTTTGGATGAGACGCCACATTCTTCACTGGTGTTATGCACTTTGGGTGAAATATGGTCGGATATCGTTCATACGTTTCATTTTGGCATGGGGGAGATGGTAGTTACTCCCACAGATGTGTATCAGTTTATTGGGCTGGGTTGCAAAGGTCAACATATCATAGCGGACCAGGCCCTACGCATTTTCAAGGTCTCAGTTTGGGATTTCCTAGAAAATATTGGACGGATCATTTTAGGGAAGTTTATTAGGATATCGGTGTTGAAGGAGACCTTACTGTCCAGACATATTGATGTGAGTGACGGGAAGCAGGCAACCCGTTTATTCATTTTGCTCTTGATGGGTGTTTTGTGGTGGCGATGAGTGGTGATGTCGTCCATTTATGGTTTCTCCACTTTTTACAAATTATCTATAAGATTCACTTGTGTGACTAGGGGAGCTTCATTTTAGCATCCCTCTATGCTTCTTTGTATGTCTTCAATCGATGTCACTAATAGACTTTTATAGGGCCCACTTACCTCCTATGTTGCTTTTCTATATTTATTTATTTTTTAGATTTTCTTCCCATTCTTCAACATCTTGTGTTTCTTTTCGCAGACGCAGTTTATGAGGTGATTGGGCACAACCCTAGGTTTGTATCTTTGCATGAGAGTGAGTTGGGGGACTTCCTGAGGATGTACGGATAGAGGAAGTCGAAGGAATTTTTAGCTTTGAAAGATGTGAGGGTGGTGCTGAATGACTTGATGAGTGATTAGGCCAAGCTTTGGTTTTGTCCTTTCCTTTTGGATTTTGTGTATTTTTCTTATATTTTTTTAAGATTTTTAATGATTGAATTTTATTTGGGTGACATGCTATCCTTGAAATTTGGCTAAGGGGTGCTGTAGGGGCTATGTGCATCCATTCCCAGATGCGGAGGTTGCTAGCACATGACTTTGGGTATGTTTGGTACCTAGGAGAGAGGGTGCTGAGGAAGGTGATGGAGGGGTTGGTGGAGGTCCCACCATTAGTATCCCCTGAGTACATGAGGCGAATGAAGGAGTTATCAGAAGAGACGAATGAGGTTACGATAGCGGGTGAACTCTACATGTTCTATACCATTACAGCAGAGGGATACAATTATTTAAACTTTACGTCTAGTTGGTTGATGTTGTTGTTTATTTATGATATGGAGGGTATGCCTCTACCATCGGTAGGATAAGGGTTGGGTAACAGCACGTCGGTATCTTAGGGGGGGGGGGGAAGGGAAATGGCGGTGACAGAGGATATTAATGTTTAGCACCTTTGCATCCATTCCTGCCACATTCGGTTGTGTGATGTACAAGTCATCTTGGTGTCTCATCATCCTCAAGAGACGATAGAAGGTTTCACTCCCCTTCCCAAGGAGGTTCTTCAGAGGGAGGTATGGCTGTAATTTTCTACTTTGATTCTAATCTCCCGCCTTATTACTGACTTTCTTTCTTTAATTGAATTTATTCTTTTGTAGACTTCTCGTGTATCAACATCGTGGCTACGGGATATTCGAGACTGGGTGACTTCGGTGTCTGATCACATGAGAAAAGCGACAGAGTCTTGTATTGTGCCAGTGACCACTTTTTAAGAGATCTCTGGTTTTGATAGTGAGAGGGGTGGGGTCCACTTCTCTCCTTCGGGGGAAGCGTGTTCGCCGAGATGCTTGAGGGGTGTTTTTTCTGACAGGCTTTTGGAAAGTCTGGACTGCGTCCCGAAAAATGTAAACACAATGACGTATATATACATATAGATGCATTTTTCATTTTCTTATTTTTTTAAATTAAATGGCGTAATCTACACGCACTTTTATTTTTCAATGGGTTTTTATTTATTACACAGGTAATAAAGGACTTAAAAGTATGCATTATGTTTTTTATTTTTGGAAATTATTTTTTAGGAAGGAACACTCGGGAAAACCTTTGCAAACTTGTTGTTTTGATAAATAACGGTTTATTGGTCAGATGGACAAAAAAGGAGAGGTGTAAAATTTCCTAAAATGGGAGGGATGTCGATCAACATACGTTTTGGACTGCCTATCGTCATACCAATCAGGTCTAAATAACTTTTCCAACCATTATTCTACCCTTTCTTCACTTGTGTGCTTTTGGGAGAAGTTTTTATAACAACATGCCGACCCACTTTGTCTTTTGTGGATGGTTTTAAATATAAAAAGGGACTTTGGAATGGAGTTTCAAACCACCCTTCAACTTTTTTCTCTCTTTTCGTTCCTTGGAGTTTCTTGCTCCCTTAAGATGGTGGTTCCCATGATTCAAGCAATTGTAGCTTACCTAGAGGGTTTGAAAGCTATGAGCCTTTACAATGTTAACCATGAGGCTTTTAACTTGTTTTCGGTCACCTTATGGTGTAGCCGTTACATCGTTTGAAATCGCTTAGAAGTAGCAATGTGGTTCTGGTGTCCTAAGGACCATATGTTTCACTTTGGCCTAAATGAATTGTGTCCCACCTATGAGGAGTTTTCTCCAATGTTAGGTATCAACCCAAGTGTTGTTGCGGCTATGCCGGACCTGTCCCATTCTCTTTGAGTGTCTCTAGTTGAATTACTTTAAACCTCTCATTTGTCTTCTCGACCGCTAGTGTATGGGCAAAGTATCACCTATTCGATAGTGCTTACTTAGGTGTGTAAAAGAGTCTATAGAGGAAGTGATTTTACTGGTGCTGTAGCTCTGGGCTTGGGTAACAGGCCTCTCTTGGTAACTAATGAAATGACGGTGGACCCTCAAGTGGCCATGGTTGTGTTGTGGATGTCTCATCATCAAAGATCAGTTGCTACCATATTGGCGGAGACATTAAATGTCTTGGATGATTTGAAGGAAGGTTAGGCCAATCTTTTACGAGGTAGACCCATGATGTTGTTCATTTGGTTGTCAAAGAGAATTTTCCTACCGGTGCCCCTTAATTCCCTCTGACATATGCCTCTAAATTCTTTACACGGTCCTTTTATAACTTTGAACCCTATGTATAGAATTGGGTTGGCTGACTTGTGGAGCATGGGGCTAGAAATCTTCATTAGTCAATGCCATGGTGGGGTGGACTGTAGCTTATTCTACAAGTGGGTGAATACTATTATGTCTGATTAGTAGGCCTTCCCCAGACTTCCTTTTATTTTCCTTAGTGACTTTTGCGCCAAGTAGGTTGGGAGCAGATTGTTCCCCTTCGCGTACCCAATTTGTTTACTGTGGAGAATCTGACTAAATCTCTGAGGATGATCTTGGGCCTTTCGTTGCAGTGTCGCAGACTCTCTGTGCATCTGTCCTAGTTTGTTGGGGAGCCTGGGTTTGTACTTGGAGATTATTTAAAGTGGTTATGGAAGAAGGTAGTTATGAAAGTTTGTGATGAGGAGAGGGGACAGATGTGGCTTATGATGTTTAGTGTTCTAGAGGAGGGTGTTGTGGTTTTATCCAAGATGATAAAGGAATACCTTTACATGGAGAGGATATGGAACTGTAGTAAGGATTGGGATTCTTGATGTCCTTTAAGGAATGGAAATGATGATGAGATGTGTCCGTCTGAAAGTTGAAGTGGGTTTTATAGGAATATAGGGGCAAGTTTGGTAATAGATGTGTTTGTGTGTGAGCCAGGTTGTGGGGTTGGCAAGGTGTTTTTATTATTACTTCTTTTATTCATGTCACTGATACATTATATAATCGACGTGCTTCATATGAATAAAAGAATGGAACATTATTTCTGATATATTTTATTGTGCCTTTGAAGAATTTCTTTTATTTGAATTATCAATACCGATCTCTAAGGCATACATAATCCTTTAGTTCGCTTAAATTATTAGAGAGACTAATTTTTTCGGAGGGAGAAAAGAATAGAATTTTATGAAAGAGAAAGGATCGTGCCCCAAAGTGTCTTTATGGAATGACTACATACCTTTGTGGGGTTTGAAAGTTGTAAGTTTTTCTTCGATAAGGTGATTGAGAGGATCAGGTCCCACACAGTTCTGAGAAAAGCAGAGAGGGTTTTTTTAGAATAAAAGGGAGGTGAGAGGAGTCATAGAGTGATAAGAGTTGGACTAGGGGAAGAATTTCTTAAGATGATCCAAATTGATTGGATTCACCATTTCTTCTCCACTAAGGTCTGTGAGTATAGCGGTGTCGCCTGTCAGAATTTTCTTCACGATGCAAGGCCCTCTCATTGGGTTTGAATTTTCCTATTGGATCCCAAATGGGTTTTATAGCTTCTTTGAAGGCAATATCTCCTAACAGACATTTGTATCACGCTAGCAATGTGCATTATCATCATTATCATTCACAGTGTCATACATACATCAATAAATAAGATAACTAACAACACATTCATCACCATCACACATAACTATCTTGGAATAAAAGGACATGAAATTTCCAAAGTTCTCAAAAGGGCCAATATCATGTTTATTCAACTCAGACGAGTCTTCCCAAGTATTGGTTAGATTTACTATAAGGATAAACTTGGTTTTGTTCTTACAAGCATTTGCATAGTTTCCAAAATTATGAGACTATTACATTAGACTTTATAAAGGCCATTTTCCCTTTTTATTTATCATTAGACTTGTCATGAGACCTATCATCATGTGGTCGAGAATCGGTTTTACCCTGATTACTGAGGTGTCTATACTTATTAGCTTATGAGTTTTAGGATTTCACAATTTTCTTGCAATGATTGATAAGCATAGGTATATCAATATCCAAGGTATCCATGTCAATATAAGAATTCTTTAAATTATATGTATCAAGTTTAGGGGAAAATACTACATTTGACTAATTTGATTCCCTAGTCTTACCATTATATTTAAAATATTTTTAAAAATCAGGTTCAATTTCAATAGTCTAAAGTTTAGTACACAATAACTCAGGGGTAAGATTAGGGTCTACCATTTCTTATGTGGAATATTGTTAGAGTCATATACCTAGTAGGGATCTTAGTATTTTCATCACAATATCCACCTCAACAAAGATCGCACCATTAACATTTAAGTTTTTGATTATGTTAGTTAATTTCATATAGAATCCTTAAAAGGTCTAATTATCATCCATCACAATAATGTTGAACTATTGAACTGTTGAACTAACAATTGGAATTTTCCTTTTTTCACAAACTTGTTACCTTCATAGACAATGAAAAGTGCTCCCAGCTTGTTTGAAAGTTGTATAAGAAGTTATTCTTTTGATTTCTATTTCAGCCATAGACATGAATATGTGGGACATTTCATTTTCTTCTTTAATATATTGACTTAATAGTTTCAGAACTATCTGTAGGGCATTCTTAGGAAATAACATTGACATAAGCGCAAAAACATTCAGTGCAAAGAACCTCGATTGATCATGTAATGGAATGTAAATATCTGGAACTAGGTTTGAAGCATCAACTTAGTGTTTTGAATATAATACGTTGTGGATCTTTTTGTGATCCGTATGAGGATAATTATATTGATGAAGATGATGATCTTAATGCCCTCCCAAGGTCTCCAAAAGCCTTGCTATAATCCTCCCAATGTCTAAAATCTTCTAGTATATGATCCATCCAAAGTAAACCTTGTGGGCACTCTTGGAGATGAAAAATTGGTGAAATATGAGAGAAATGAATTGCTCTCCTCACCCCTTCACAAAAATATGAATAGTATTTTCCACTCCATATCTAAGCCTCCATAATGGATCATTTTTCTAAAACCCCAGCTTACACTAATATAAATAGGTACAAGTCATGGGTTTAGCCAAACTAGGCTTTTAAAGAGTTTCAGACCTATAACTCGGGTATTGGACTATACTAGGGATCCAAGACTAATAATTAAATTGGCTTCTAAATAAATATTCAGAAATCCCTAATATAATTACCGTAACTTTTTCCTTTTTTATTTTATTTTATTTAAGCTCGATTAATTTCACTAAATAATCATGTTCGCATTCTAATTTAATTATCTCTAAATCAATCAGAATAACGAGTACTTATTTGTAAAGTTGATTATGGCACATGTAGACACCCCATTTGTCATTATAAATAACCAATACTTATCATGGTCTCCTAAAGGCCTAAATGAAATTCAAAACTCAGGGTAACCCAAAAATAATTCACTAAATGCACAAGAATAAATCACCCAAATAAGTCAAGTTGGCCCATAATAAGTCCAAAGGTCTAAAAGTTATTTGACCGACTGGTCTCGGGTGTATAGTACAATTGAACGATTGGTCCTTTTCCCCAAGAAGTTTGCTTATAAAAAGGATCCATCACTTACCTTTTTAGCAAGCATTAACTTCATTCTTAAATGCTAAGATTTCTTCCCAGAAGTTGTTCCTTCTATAAAAAGCCCCAAAACACTCTCTATTTTTCTATAAAAAAACTTCTAAGCTTAGATCTAGAGTTTTAACCAAAAGTCCTATATTTTTCTTTCTTATTTAAACCTAAAAGTAACCAATAAGACCACCTTTTCTCTTTCTTATTTTCTTTTTGTTGAAAGGTAATTTATCTTTAAAGTAACCTGTGGTCGCCCGAGGGGCCCCCGATTTTAAAATAAACTAATTCTTTATATTTTAAAATCAATTTCTTTGTTGAAATAGATATGCGGAAGCGTAAAGATGCGTGATGGTTCAACAAAACAAACGAATACTAAATTTTAATTTCGATTTCAAATTAAAATTAAACCCAAGTGAAAATTAATTAAACATACAAAAATATTAATTTCACTTAAACACAATTAATTAATCCAAGTCCTTGAATTTGCCTAAGTCATTTTTATCAAAATTTCCAAATTAGGCCAAACTAGTTTTTAACGAAAGGCTTGAATTAAATAAACAATTATTCAAATTTAATTAGCACCCAATTAAATTAAGTGTGATAATTAAAACCATTTTTATCTTGAATTATCCTAAGCATGAGTTCTAAGTCATTATGGAAGATAAAAATAAATCATTCACACTACGCCGCGATGTACGAGGAAAAACTCACAACGGGAAACAACCTCGGACGGCCCTAGACACAAATCCACTAAGTACGGAGTTTACAAATACAAGACAGAAAGGCTTACAACCCACGACTCGATCCCTCTTAAGCTCCGACGCTTCTTCTTGTAGATACCTCTTCCTAGAGGATAACCAAGGAGCTCCACCGCGGTCTCGGAGTCCACCGATCGGACTTTGTATGGTCACCGTCACCCGAACAAGGAGCCTTTCTCCAAGTGGGTAATGCTGCAACAAACAACTTCTTCTTTCTTTGATGGATGTAGAAGCAAACCCAAAAACTTCTCTTTGAACGAAAGAGATGAACATCGTACCAAACTTCAAGCAAGATATATGAATATGGGAACTTGGAAGAAACTAATTTGGGTGTAAACTAGAGTGGTGTATATTTTTCTCTTTGATAAAAACTCACTCAAAACATGATCTTTTTCCCTCTTTGATTTTACTCTCAAACACTCTCTAGGAGTTAGTAGGATATGAAAAAGATTGATCATAAAAATTGATTCCTGCACATAGTTATGATGTGAAAAGTTGGTTAAGAAACAAGTGGGGAAGTGGGTGAAAAACTGCTTAAAACTGTTCCCGCCTGGCGTCTCGTTCGAACGACATTTCGTTCGAACGAAATCTCGTTCAAACGAGTCTTCTAACGAAGTTCCAGTATGACCTCGTTAGAAACTCGTTGGAAATCTCATTAGAACGACAATCTCGTTCGAACGACATTTCGAACGAAGTTTCAGTATGCCATAATGGGAAGTCGTTGGCAATCTCATTCGAACGACTTCTGGTTCGAACGAAAATCTCGTTCGAACGACACTTCGAACGAACTCACAGAAAGTTCAAAAATTCTTTTTAAGCCTAGAAACTTTTATATACTTTATATATAAGTTTTAATAGAAAACATTCTGAAAACAAAACGCAGTTTTGAAAACCTAACACCCAATATAAACTGTTTCAAGCTCCTATATATATATGTAATGCATTCATACCTTGGGAGCATGGAATCACTGTTGATGATGTTGAAACGAGTCACATAAACCACGGCATTTTGATGAAGCTTTAGACACTTGGCCACTACGTCTTCAACAAACACGTCATAGGCTTGAAAGATGATCAATATACTCTATCCTATGACTCAAACGTTTTTGTCTGGAATTGAGCCAAAACTACAAAGGACTCAATTGGAAATTTGCGTCCTTACATAACCTTAAATCCACTCCAAAAAGGTTGAATCCAATCCGAAATTCTCCTGAAACGAAAAAGGAGCACGTCTAACCTTGCAAGTATGCTGACTCTCACTCCTTTATTTTGAAGCCTCGATATAAAAGGGCAAGTGTTATGATGGAACACCACCCCAAGCTACTCTTTTTATGTATTTCTTTGCTCTTTTAGGCTTGAATTTTCTCTAAAGGTTATGCTTGAACTACGTTGACTTTGATTCCACCTACGGATATATAGGCATATTAGAGAAATCTAATCTCTAAAACTCAAGTCAAATCTTGTACATATTCATGATTTTTACCTTTATTTTCACCAAATGTCCAAAAAACAGAACAAAAGCTTCAAAACCATGCAATATTCTCATATAGGTTATAGGATCACTAGATCCGGGGATATTATCAACTATTTTGTTCTTAGTTCTAGAAGTTTAGTCATTCTTTCATCATTATGTGATTTTATGGGTGACTTAACCTTATTCAAGTTCTCTCATGAACACAAATCATTTATACATTAAAATACCATGAAATATCAAAGAAAGTCTATATCTCTCGCATCGAGCCTCCATAAGAGATAAAATCCCTCTTGCTTCTTCACAAACTATGTGCACCTTGAATCGTTGTGTGTAAATATGTAGGCTCATTACGACTGTCGCCTGAGTGAACAAGTCCAATGTTGTATATATTTATCCTTTGACTATATTATTTAAATATACATCAACATTGTATTGCATAATATATTTACATGCTACTATTTTCTATTTATTACTTCTTTTTACACCAATACATGTTAAAATAAATTTTTACATCTATATTTGAGGCCAAATGGGTGGAGCGGGTGCCTAACACCATCCCAATCCATAACCCAATTCTTGGAGTTTTGACTACTTAGTTAACAAGTAGATCACTTGCCATAACTAGGTCTATACAGAGATCTTCCCCTTTTTGTCAATTTTGTGTAAAATAGACTGGCGACTTGATTTTCATTTTCCCTATTCCAAGGAGAGCTACCCTGAGGCAGTGATCACGCCTCACCAACTGAGGATGCTAAAAAGCCGGGGATCTTAGAGTGGCGACTCAATTTTTAAAAGGATTGAACTCAATTTAATATAGTTTGCATTTATTTCATAATATTATTCTTGTACATTCATGTATATCATATTCATTGCTATTTATTCTTATTCTTTTTAGATATATAATTCGATAGAAAATCATTGATATTGCCTTCTCCCATGGGGATAAATTTACACCCTAGGTGTCCCCTGAACTTTGTTTGTGATATGTATGCCAAGATATAAAATAATCTCAAGTGAAAATGGCTTTTACCAAAAACCTAAAAGACATTCCAAAACATACGCACACTAGTTCGCCGTAAAACATTTGCATATAACTACGTACCCAATTGTCCTAATTAGCCTAGCTACAGGACTTGGGTCTAACCAATACGGGTCCTTATCAATATTTTCCACTCTTATTGGCCTCGTACCCTCATCGTATATAGAATGGTATTTTCTCGATGAACACCACTCACATACCTCGAGTATATAGAGTCAACTCTCCCATGTAATGTCACCATAAGGTATATGAGGATGCTCGATTCACATATATCCAGGTATATCAAAATCATCCTCTCACATGTACTGCCGAGGAATATCATGAAGGTCATTGCCAAAGAAGGGAGACTTCGTAAAAAACCTTGCATAACCTCATGTAGTAGAATTATAGGACACAACCGAATAAATAAACCGAGAGACCCACAAAATGGTGCCATCTATGAAAAAAGTTTTGTATCCCCTAAGAAAGTTTCCTAAAATAGGATGGGACTGTAAGATTCTAAAAATCCACTCACTTTTCACAACTCCGAACAGGGGCAACGAGTTAAGTGAGGAGTAACGTAGGAAATGGATCATCACTTGAGCTTACCCTAAAAAATATATGCTAGTTTGAACTCATTCATGTTCCTTTTAGGATAACAATCCAAAAAAATCCTAATTCACGATTTCATAAAACCTTTCAGTCACTATTTTCGACAAGGGACGGAAGTCGTATCTCACAAACTCCACTATCTCATAGTCTCGATAACATATAAAATGAATAAGGAGTGTCATTAGCCTATAACCTGGCTAGCCTAACCTCTCTGAGGAGTTTAATGTCAGCCCTAGATCAGGAGAAGGCCTCTTTTAAAAACCAATTGGAGAATTTTGAAGGACAAGGAACAGAGCCACACCCTACAAACATTGTACCCCCACCAGCATTGGTTTAAGTTATCAATAACTCCCTATTGTGACTACCGAAAACATAGTTGTGGTCAATGAAGTTGAGGCTCTTAGGATATTAAATGCCTCATAATGGAGATCCAGAAACTCTAGTAGACTTTTCGATAGTTCTAACCTGCCAATGATCTTTTAAACATTCAACGCCTATCCATTTACCCCAATGCTAGTTTATCCGATAAATTCAAGATGCCAAATATTGAGAAGTTCACGAGAATGGGTCCAACGACAATCCAACTCAAATTATATATCCGAGCCATGCAAGCCCTAGGGGATTTTGAGGATATTATGGAATAAATATTTGGGCACACCTTATCTGGCAGATAGCTCAAATGCTTCACGTACATAGATAATGGAAGGAACAAAAACTGGAGTCACGTTTGACGGTAATTGATAAAGCATTACAAGTATAATGAAGAGTTCAAAATTAATCTCGGGATCTACAAATGATGAAGAAAGAGATAAACGAACACCTGGGAAATTTCATTGCCCATTGGAGAAATAAAGCTGCCTAGATGGTGAATCAGCCCTCATAAGATGAGAAGGTGGTCATGATACAGAAACATTTTATTCAACCCTATTGAGCCCAACTTAAGATAAAGTGCTTACCCCAAATCAAACCCTTGATGGATGTGGGAGCCCAACTATAGGACTATCTCATGAACTGACCACCTAAAAGTGAGATTGATAACATAAGGGATATTCTTCCATAAACAAACAAAAGGAACGATAAAAATGAGCATAACTTTTATCAATGCTATTAAGGCACCAACACCCCCACCTGAACCTTGGAATAATAAAAGAGTTCAATGGAATTTTTATCCCATGTTCGCTCCCATAAGTACAATCTATCGAGCCGTCAATACAAAAGAGGTTTATAAATCCCCGAGATCCCAGACCATTACCCAACACCTTGCCAAAAGGATTCAGGAACGACCTTTACTATGAGTATCATCACATGAAGAGACACAACCTGGGAGGATGTCAAGTTATAAGGTTTACCGTTCAAGATTTAATCAACCAGGGAAAGAATACTGCACTAAATAAACTAAAGCCTAATGTTTAAATTAATCTCATACCCAATCATTTCACATGGGTAAATGCCCTTACTATAGATTATGAATCTAGAGATCCATCCATTTTATTCAAGCCTGCCAACTAAGCTGAAGAGGTAAAATAACTGTGCCTTGAAAGTCTTGTCAATAGACATCTAGATCATGTGGTGCCAACACAAACCACATGGATCTAATGGTTCAGACACTTGGAGCTTTAAAAGACATAGGGCGGGACCTTCTGGAGATTTTCTTGTACCACCTAATGTACCTAGTGTTTTGAGAAAATTGATATCTTCATTTATCAAACACTGTGTACAAAGATAAAAACCTCTATGATCACTAGTATGTGATATACGATGAGGCGCAACTGTGGTCGGGTATATAAGAGTATTAGAGGATAGATAAATCATCCTTACTAGTTGGGGTGAAGAATTAAAAATACAAGACAGTCAAGACTCCTGGGTGTGGTCATCCCTAGATGATTCAATAACCAAATTTTCAACTGAAGAAGACTTAACATTCCACTTTGATGATTTGATTGTCCCCCCTTCGAGAGGATATGAATTACATTTTCACTTTGAACTTCGACGTAATACCGGTCGAGTTCTTCACCCCTAATTATGACTCTGCATAAGTCCACCACTTTAGTTGTTCCAAAATACTTTATAAAGAAATTAATGTGAACCCTGTTCCTTCTAGGGATGGGGGCAAAAGCAAAGAAAAGTAAGTACTTTAGGAAAACTCAGCAAGTGAAATTGAAGAAAATGGAAGAGAATCGAGTTCTAGATCTAATAAAAAAAATATAGTCCAACATCTCTATGTGGGGACTCCTGATGTCTTCCCAACCCCATAAGGATTTCATTCTTAACCAGTTCTCTCAAAAAGTGGTACCCATCTCCTCCAGTTCGGAAGAACTTATAGAGACAGTGCGCATCCTGAATTTCACAAAGCGCATATCATTTTCAAACACCGAGTTTCCAAATATGAGACCACATCACATTATGACCCTAAACATCAGTGTAATTTTTTAGGGGAAAAGGATTCCCCTAGTACTCGTCGATAATGAATCTGTTGTAAATGTTTACCATTGACGACTGCCAATTATATGGGGATTAAGCATGAGGATCTCGCAACTATAACTCATGTTGTGATATACTTTGACAAAAATCAAAGAGAAGTGATGGGATCTATTAATTCAGTCTTGGGATAGGCCCTCTCGATAGCCTCGTCGAGTTTTAAGTGATTGACATACCAGTTTCTTTTAATCTCCTTATGGGAAGACCACATCTCCATGAGATCGGGGGTGTTTTCTTATCGTTGTATCAAAAATTAAATTTCTTCTGTGAAGAAAAAAAATCATAATATTAGTATATTCTAGACTTGTTAAAGCGGAGGGAACCGACACCCCAGTCCTTGAAAACTAGTACGAAAGAGGGGACATTTACATAAGTGGTTTTTAGCTAGACCCTCCCATGCAAGTCATCTCAGCCGACACAAATGAACATATTTCACCACCATATTCTTAATATGGATAATATAAAGTTTTCCACGTGATGAAGAAAATGAGATTCCTACCAGGATGGGACTATAGAAAAATTAACAAGGAACCCGTGAGCCTATTAAAATACCTCAATAGTCTAGCATTAAGGGACTAGGATACAAGCGAAAGAGAAATGATCTTAGATCCATAAAACTAAAGGTCAAGAGGTCATAATTTACAAAATCGGGGGTTGCTTATACAACCAGTCGCTCTAGCCTCAATGGATACTTTATCAAGGAGGGAGAAAAAATTATTTTCTCTGGGTTTATGGAAACATGGGTGGAAGCCAACTCAGAAAAACAAATGCTAGGATGGGAGATATTCTTTGAGGACCACCATACATGGATAGAGGAATAAGTGTATGAGCGAACGAACCTCATTGGAAATATGGACAAGCCTTATAGGTTGGGACCCCATTGAGGATTTGAGAAACACTAAACTATTTCGAGTGTTGATGGAAGTGGAAAAGAATTGGACCTTATTCCACCTACCAATGACTGAAAATGCATTTAAAGATGAAATTGCCTACATGCTTTAGAAGGAACCTGCGACTACTATGTGTAACCTCCCTTTTAAGGAGACAACCATTACGATAAATTATTTTGATGTACTCGACTGTGTTAGCCCTTTTATTGATGTAATCAACTTTAACCTTGAGTATCCATATGGGCACAACACTAATGATAATAAATGTGTTAATCAAAGTAATGAGCTCAATTTACATAATGATGAATTCAAAGACCACCTAAAAGAGCTTAACAACAAGAAAACCAATCGCGCATAATCTGTTAACGAAGTGACAATGGTTAATTTAGGTTTTTTAGATGAGATAAAAGAAATCAAAATAGGATCGTCTTTAGATGATCTACAAATGTCCAGACTTATCCAACTCATCAAGGAATATATTAATGTCTTCTCCTGGTCTTACATTGACATGTCAAGGATCGGTCCCGAAATAGTCATCCATAGTATACCCATGCATTTCGATTCCAAGCCAGTCAAGAAAAAGCTCAGAAAGCGCAGAATAGAATGGTTCCTCAAGGTCAAAGAAGAAGTCATGAAACAACTCAACGTAGGCTTCTTAAGGGTGGTCAAATACCCCACATGGCTAGATAACATCACACCTGCCCCGAAAATAGGAGGGAACGCAAGGATATGCATTGATTACTAATATTTTAATAAAGACAATCCTAAGGATGATTATTTATAATCGAAATTAATATGATAATCAATAACACTGTTGATCATGCCTTGAAGTCCTTCATTGATGGCTTCACTGGCTATAACAAGATGAACCAAGAAGATCAAGAGAAAATGACTTTCACTACCCCCCAAGGGGCCTTTTTTTACACAATGATGCCATTTGGGAAGAATTCTGGTACAAATTACCAACGAGGGGATACTTCCTTAATGCATGAAATGATACACAAGGAGGTTAAAGTATATGTGGATGGCATGATCATCAAGTCCAAAATGTGGGAATCACATGTTTTGGCATTGAGAAAGTTCTTCGAAATGCTGAAAATGTATCATATGGGCCTAAACCCCCAGAAGTGTGTCTTTGGGGTTACTAAGGGAGCTACTGATAATGCATCTTTTTGTGTATATGTCATTGTGGTAAAGACTCATCAATAAAAAATGCCTTTGGGCAAACGAAATACACCAAAACATGTAAATGACAAGTAAAGGGGTATCAATCCAACTTCTTAATACGGATAAGAGCAAAGTGAAGACTTATAATAATTTTTAAAATAATTTTTAAGGGATATTTATTTTAACTAATGATGTGCTAATATTTAAACTAAACTAATAAAAAACTAAAATACAGGATGATTGAGGTGAATAAATGCGAGAACAAACAAGGGAAGAGGCTTTACCTCATATATTAATAATTTTAATTAATTAATTAATTTATTTAAAATGACCAGAGATAATAATAAAGTTACAAGTTAAATCTCATCATAAATGTAATTTCAATATTACCCTTTTAGAAAATTAATTTTAAACTTTCACAAACTCTCAAAAAGTTGGAATTAAACCATCTTTAATAGATCACCCGCTAGGAAAAAGCTACTAAAAATGATTTAATCCTTGGAAAAATTAACTATTTAAAGTTGAAATTTAGAAATAATTTTGCACTTGAGAAAAATCTATCTCTAGTTTCTACCTAAAATGAACATTGTATCTCAAATTTGATTTTCTCTCGAAAATCATTTACCATCTCTTGAGGAGTAAATTAAAATGTGAAAGTTGAAAGCTAATTTTCAAAGGAACATAATATAGAAATAAAATAACTATCTAAAATTACATCAACATGGGTTTCATCTCACCCCTTGAATGGGGGATTCAGCCTAACATGTGAAGTATTTTCACATATAAAATGTAAAAACACTCCATTAGAGGCATAAAAAAAGGAATAAAAGATTGAAGAGAAAATTATTTAAACTAAGTCTCCTTATATTTTCATTGAACCTCTAAGCTTTGAAATTGAAGAACACCCACAAATCTGAGTTTTATAACAATATTTGAATCTGAATTTGAGCTCACAAACTCACAATTTGTATCTCGGAATATGAATTCCATCACATAACTCTAAAAAAAATACAAGAGAAATAACTAAAAGAGTAACATCAAACTAACCTAAAATTACTCTAAATTTTCTTCCCAAAAACATGATTCTTAATAATGAACACCAATGGTCCTTTTTATAGATACAAATAAGGGTTTTAGGGAAAAATTGGAATTTTACAAAGATGGTGGACACATTTAATTAAGTAATAAAAGGTATGCATGAGCAAGGTTTATTTAATTAAATGTGTGGGTTGATAATTAAGAGATCGTGGAAGAAAATATAAAATTTGGCTCCTTTTTAAAAGGAAACAAAAAAGATATGAAGAAGTATAGGGGATAATGGAGAAAATATTAAAGAAATAAGTTTATGGGGTTAAAATTACAAAAAATGGAAGAAGAATATTGGAAAAAATAATTATTCGTTTGAGCTTAGATTGACACGTCATTTGAACCCACACATTCCTTGATTCTAGGTTTACAACTTTTATGATTTTTCTGAGTCCAAAATTAGTTATTTGAAAGTATCATTTTCCCCCTAAAAGTTCCTATGTAACTTTTTACTGCCCAAGTTTCCTTGAAATAGCGTGTTTAAATTTGCAAATACGATTTTACCTATAAGATAAACAAACACCCTAAGGCCAATTTTATCAAGAATTAACAATTAAAATTGGTCTATTTGGATCATAAATTTAACACTTTTGGGTGCTTATTAGCTATCAATATTCCTCATCAGAGAAAAAGAGAGCAAAGAAGACCCGTCCAAAGTCAAGGCCATTTTGGAGATGATGCCTCCTTGCACTGAGAAGGAAGTCAAGGGCTTTTTAGGAAGGCTCCATTATAGCAGTAGGTTCATATCTCAAATGACCTCCGTATATGAGCCAATTTTTAAGCTACATCGTGAAGAATCTATAAATATATAAAATTCTGCTTGCCAAGAGGATATCGATAGAATCAAGCAGTATCTAACTAACCCTCCTGTATTGGCCCCATTTCGACCCTAGCATACTCTTCTCTTGTATCTCATGATTAGCGGCACTGTATTAGGAGTCATATTCTCTCAGTAAGTCAAAGAATTTCGTAAATTTGTATATTATGCTATCCAGAAGGTCAAAGCTTGTGAAGAATGATACATGGCCCTGGAGAAATCTTTGTCTCTGATATGGGAACACAGAATCCGAAGCACTAAATGATTGCTTTTGAAATCAAGATGATCTACCAAATGGATCCCTTGAAACACTTACTCAAAAAACCTACATTAACAGAAGAATGACCAAATGGATATTCCTACTTACGAAATTTGACATCAAGTATGTATATCAAAAGTCTAAGAAGGGTCAAGGCATTATAGATTACTTAGTTGAATCCCCTTTGGATGAGCAAGATGAGATCATTGCCCATTTTATAAATGAAGACATTCTGATAACCGAAAGTCAAGATGAGTAAATATGGCAACAATTCTTCAACAGAGCCAAAAATAAGAAAGGGTTTGGCATCAGGATGTTATTAATTTTTCCAAATGGGAGACACCCACCTACGACCATTAAGCTTAACTTAGATTGAATCTATAATATGGTTGAGTGTAAAGATTTCATCGCATGAATTAAAATATCTTACAAAAGAGGAATTTAAAAAATTAACATATACGAGGACACTACCCTTATCAAATGCCAAAATCCTAGGACATTGGAAAATTAGGGAAGAAAAGCTTTTTCCCTATCAAGAACAACTGTAGGAAATTATTTATCTATTCGATGAGGTTTAATTATTTTATCTACCACGATCTTAGAATAACTTTGTTTATGCTTTGGGTGCTCTAGTATCCATTGTGCAAACACCAAAAGATATGGATAATGTACAAGTAGAAGTGCGTAAGTAAGATAGATCGGTTTCATGTACAAAATCTTCATGATGTAGGCCATAGACGAAGGACACTGGTACCAATATACAAATGAGCCTTTTAAAAGGTAGATATCCTTCCTAATCTAGTAAGAATCATAAGATGGAACTCTGATAATGGGCCACCCAAGTTATCATCTGTGTTGAACATTTGTACAAAAAACATCCTGATGACATCTATTTGCGATTTCTGGATATAAGTGATGCAAATAAGGTAGTGGAAGAAATACGCGGGAGAGAATTTGGTCTTCACATGAATGTCCACATAATATTCAAGAAGATTATTCGCTAAGGGTATTACTGGAGAACCCTTCAACATGATTGCAACAATACATCCAAAGTTGTTTGAAATGCTAACAATTTACAAACTTACAACACCTTCCTCTTAGGGAACTGTACAACATGACATCACCATAACCCTTTTCAACTTTGAGAACCAATATCATTGGGAAGGTAATTTTGAAAGCATATAATAACCATGAGTTCATCTTGGTTGCCATAGATTACTTCGCTAAGTGGGTCGAAGTAGAATTGTATGTCGGGTTGAATGCAATGAAAGTAAATTGATTTACACAAAAGAACATCATCTGCGGATATGGTGTACCATTTGAGTTGATATATGATAATGGGATGCACATCGAGGCAGATTTCATAAAGCTTATCAGAGAATACAAAATATAAAGAATGAAGACATCCTCATACCATCCTCAGACCAATGGCATCGTAGAATCAACAAATAAGAACGTGAAATGAGTACTGAATAAAATGATCAAAGGATGCTGAGATTGGGCTATTAATATTCCATATACACTATGGGGATATCAAACCGCTGTAAGAACACCTAATGGAGCCACACGCCATTCTTGCTCGTATATGGGATGGAGGTAATTTTACCAATTGAGATGGAAATCCCCTACTTGAGGTTACTATTAAAAAATAAAATATCCGAGGCAGATTAGATAAAAAGCATATATAAAGATCTCACATTATTAGACGAATGATGAATACTAACGAGTACTCTATTCATGGATACCACACGTAAATCACCTGGGCATTCAGGAAGAAAGTAAAAGATAATTGAGTAAAAGAAGGGACCTAGTATTGAAATAAGTTTTATCCCAACTAGATGGTATTATATATCATAAAGAAGATCTTGACAAGTTGCATCACTCTCATAATCAATCTTAATGGAACATAATTGGCCATACCGACTAATCTAGATCATCTGAAGAAATACGACATGTGGAAAAGACATAATGCAAATCCCTACAAGAACTATGTATGATTTGATCCTCTATAGACCAAAGATAATTCATTAAAGTCATCAATGAGTTAATTCCACTGCATAATGGAGGTACGTAGGTAACCTTTAGGGGTTCGATCAACCAAACCACACCCCTTCGAGGGGTCAGGTCTATCTATTTTGATTTATATCTTATCTTTTATATTCCTAAAGAAATTGGTTGAAGAGTCATTAGGTTGGCAAATTAAGGTTTGAATCCTGGAGAGGGGGGACTAATTTTTCATTTAAAGTAAATATTTTCATTACAAAACACACATTTATCATCAACTAAAAACAACAAATTACATTATCATAATTAAATTGATTTGTTGCTCACACGGTCAAAATATTCAGATTCATCCACCTCTTCCTTCGAGATACTCATTTTTCAGGAGCCACTATTTGTCTCTATATCTTCAAAAGACTACCTCTCTTGCGATAGGGAAATCCCATAAACTTCCTCGGATTTAGAAAGAGTCAACCTAAGGAGCCAATGAAGACCAATCTCCCTTAAGACTATTAAATCACTAACCTTCTCCCAGAGCCATATAATTTACTCCTCATACAATACCATCAGCATACCCCAGAATAAACTAGGAGAAATAGTGAGCAACAATGGAATGTTATTTCTCTAAAGGCCAGAAATCATGCTTACTAGGCACAGAGACAGGGGCTCAACTAAATGCAACTAACTTTAAGGAGGAGGGATATCCCGCCTTCTCTCAAATTAACATATAACCCACTGTGAGAAGTATAAGGAGGTAAAAAACATAGCAAATAAGTGTACATAGGAGAAAAACCCCATGGATAGAAGAGGCGGCATAGTCGGCATCTAAGGGAAATACCAACGAAGGTAAGAATGCCTAAATCATATATCCAGTAGATTCATTCTCCTCCAATGTCCTTCAAAGTGGATAAGTGCTTCGCGGAAGCTGGTTAATAATGAAGGGATTGATGGTCCCCAATCAAGATAAACCTTTCTATAATCCACATATACAGAAGGAATGGTCTTCCCCGAAGATAAGGACGCTCATGAGAGCATTAAGCGAAAAGGTCGTTGATGGTCTAACTAAAAATAAGAGGTAATGGGATTTTACCCTACTTTATTTACAGAACCACATCCTCCAACCATATGTATAGTGCATGTAATAAAAAAAATGTCGGGACACTAGTTCCAAATCTAGGGCACCTTTCATCTTCACATGTTCCCTCTTTCGAAAAGGTTATAAAGGAGAAGGTACCACCATTAGGTCCATCCCTTTTCTAGCAAGGAATTCACAGGGGTTGAGGTGGTCCTCCAGGATAGTTTATATCGTATGCTATCAAGAAGTAGTAATCTTCGAAGGTCGGACATACGTCCTTTAACACGAAGTTAAAAAGGTGATCCTCCAGGTAACATAAGTGAGCAACGGCTTGTATGAAGGCCTAACTAATGGATATGGTCCACCAATACAACAAATGGACTAAACCATAGCAATCCAACTCCTAATAAGATCAATTGATTGAGGAAAAACTGTGCATCAAGTAAATACACTTCTCGTTAGTTTTGTACCTCGATACAAAAAGCTCAACTTAACTACACGTGTTTTATATGTATATCAGCAAGTTCGGGTATCGCATCCACAAAAAATGATGTTTAAAATTTGATTGGTTTATTACTTTAAATAAAAAGTAAGAAATATGATTTTTTTAGTTTTTAAATGTTTTTATACTACAATTAAACTAGGCGAGTATTGAAACTAAATTAATCTAAAAATATAAAAACTATAAGTTGAGGATTACGTCCCTCGCTTTAAGTATAAAGCATAAATGAGTTCATGGTTAGACAAGTTTGAAACATGATCCTTACCTCATTTGAGTGGTTTTTTAAACCTAGGATATCATTCCCTGAATTTCAATAAAGCTCTGGATAGTGTCAATGATAATCCCGAAATTACACAAGTAAGGTCGTAAATATGGTGAATATATGATATATCCCATTAAAGTTCCTAGATGTGCAACAAAAAAAAAATAATCCATTCGGAAGCATCTTATTCCATCATGTCACAACGAAGCAACTATATGCCGGAATTAGGTTTGGTAACTTCAACATAATTTAATTTAACTAGAAAGCATTTTTAATATTTTAAATAAAACAGTGTGTGAGAGAAAGAGATTTTTAAAGAAAGAAAATAATTTTCAATGTGAGTAACTAATTATGAATGCACTTAACTATTGTTAGAATGAAAATAATTAATTATTGAAAACAAATTAATTAAGAGAACAATTTGTTAGACCTGGAATTAAATTACAAACTACAAACTAAATTAAAATTTGGAATAATTTACTCTACACTATAAGATATAAGATGGATTGAGCTCCTATGTAAGGTTTCCTTAGCCCATTTTTAGACGAGCAAAAGCATGGATGGAACATTTTAATAATACAATGGTTTTAATGGGTCTCGAAACATGGGACCGAAAAACTGGGTGAAGGTATAAAGGGAGCAGATGCTGGAATTTGGTGTCAAGCATTATTATTAAAGTAGCTAGGAGATGATGTCAGTTGTATGTCACTTTACATATACACTACAACATATATTGCCAATGGTCACTATTTTTACCCATAACCACCACTATGGGTCACGGTTTGGATTTATGACCATATTAAGTGTGACAAAATTGGGGGTCATGGTCGATACTCGTGACCCATAGGGGAGAACCTGGGTCATGGTCAAAACCCATGACCACTATAACACGGTGGGTCACGTTCCAAGACCATGACACAGAAGGGGGAGAATGTGGGTCATGATCACTATACCACGGGGGGTCTCGGTTGGTCACGGTCCAAAACCGTGACCCTATATTTTTTTTTATTTAAAAAAAAATGGTCATAGTCCAAAACCATTACCATATATATTTTTTAAAGTTAAATTAAATTTGTGTTCATGGTTCTCAATCATGACAACTGATTTATTTTAATTATTTTTTTTATATATAGTCAAGATTTTGGACCATCAACAAATAAAATAAAATTTACTTTTCTGCATCCTAAGAAACCTATACATTTTTCAAACTTGTTTACATTTTCAGAAATAAATATTTTACCAATATGTAATAAAAGTTAACAAATGCCCGCTTGCATGAATATGTAATAATACAACACAAGTTAACTAACACATGTTTGAGTGAATATGTACTAAAATACAATGCATGCTTGCGTGAATATGTACAACACAAAATAAAATACAAAGCATGTTTGCGTGAATATGTACAACAAAAATAAAAATACAACGAATGCTTGCGTGAATTTGTTCCAAATGTTCATTATCTATTGAGGCCTGCAAACAAAACCTTAAAAATGTCCCAAGTGGTAAGTAACAAGGGGATTGAATCCCAAAAAATAAATTTGGAATGCCTATGTAGCCAAAAATGGCATCAAAGTCCACGTAGTTCATAAGATGAACAACGCTAGGGACTAACCCATAATTTGAATCTAGGGTGTTTCTTTTAATTTATGAAAATTTATGTCAAATGTGTTCAAATTGTAGAAAATTGTGAGAACACTCTAAATTTTAAATTGTGGTATAGTCCCCCTTTTCTTTATTTTTTATTTATGAGAATATTTGTGAATGCATAATTGTGAGAACACTCTAAATTGGGTCGTTTTGCATTTTTTCTCTTCAACTGCATGTTTTAAAGTCTAATTCTTATTATTTGTAAGTTTTGGTGAATTCTCTAACCGGACGTCCCATGACTACGTGATCAGTTACTACATGTTACATTGGTTCTGTACGAGGTTTCGTGCTTCTTGTAGGACCGTTTGTGGGTTATTTTACATTTTCGCCCTTCAGCGATATGGTTTCAAGCCTAAGTCTAACTATTTATAAATTTTAGTCATGTTCTCTAAACGAGCATCCCATGACTACGCGGTCCGTTACTACGTATTACATTGGTCTTGTGCGAGGTGTTCGTGCCATTTATGGGTTGTTTTGCATTTTCACCCTTCAACGACATGTTTTTAAGACTAAGTATAACTATTTGAAAGTTTTGGTCATGTACTCTAACTAAGAATCTTGTGACTACGTAGCCAGTTGTTAAGTATTACGTTAGTCCTATGTAAGGTGTTTGTGCTTCTTACGGGGCTGTTTGGGGCCTATTTTTCATTTCCTCCCTTTAATGACAAGTTTTCAAGCCTAAGTCTAAGTATTTGTAAGTATTGGTCATGTTATCTAATCGGGAGTCCCATGACTATGCGACCAGTTTCTATGTGTTACGTTGGTCACATGCGAGGTGTTTGTGCCTCTTGCGGGTCCCTTTGGAGACTCTTTTGAGTTTTTGCCCTTCAACGACATGTTTTTAAGCCTAAGTCTAACTATTTTCAAGTTTGGGTCATGTTCTTTAATCAGGCGTTCTGTGACTATGCAATTAGTTATTACGAGTTACATTGGTCCCGTGCGAGGTGTTCGTGCTCTAACGGGGCCGTTTATGGGCTATTTTGCATTTTCTCCCTTCAACGACATATTTTCAAGACTAAGTCTAACTATTTCCAAGTTTTGGTCCTGTTCTCTAACTACCATGACTATGCAGTTAGTTTTTACGTGTTACATTAGTCCCTGCGAGGTGTTCGTGCCTCTTGCGGGACCGTTTGGGGGTTATTTTGCATTTTATCCCTTTAATCTCATGTTTTTACGATTAACTCTAACTATTTACAAGTTTGTGTCCGCGACCCTAAACATTCATAATTGAAACAGACATTCATATATCAAAATAAATATTCATAAATCAAAATAAACATTCAAAAATTAAACAAATAGGATACAACTTGGATACAAATAGGATTGCCAATGATAAAATAAAGTTTTGACATTCAGTCTTCATCTAAATCAATTAGAAGATCCTTCAAATTTGGGTTGTCATCAAGGACATACTGGGACACTTTAAGGGCCTTTAATGCATCTGCTTCAGTAGTCATACCCTTATAGTCTTGCATCATACCCCATATTGGTAAATCCAATTCAATGTCTTCCAAAGACTTAAATTTTCCATTTATAAAATCACTATTATGATTTCTATTTGCATATTTAATAAATTCCTAAATACCCTTCACATGATTATCAGATACTTTGCGACTCTCTCCCATCCATTCTTTGTTTGGTTGGAAGGCATTCAGGAGTCTTCCGAATTTAAAACAAATTAAAAAAAAAATTATCAAACTCGATAAAAAAAAATATTACAAACAAATTAATTCAAATAAAATTCGAATGAAACATATACCATCACCAAATCCATTAAAATTGATCTAAAAGAAATATTACAAGCAAATTCATTTAAAGAAAATTAATTCAAATGAAAAAGACATTACAACCAAATTAATTAAAATATTACAAATTTCTTCATAAAGAAAGCATTGTTCAATGCATAGGCTCGACCAACAAATTAAGTGGCCAAGTAATAAAATAATTTGCATAATTTGAGAGAAATAGCCTTTCCTTATGGTATGCAGACACATCTCCATAACCAGAGTATATTTTATCAACCAAAATTTGAGCTTCACCTATCGCCAAAGGTCGATTATGGACATGTGTTCTCATAATTATGGAATGAGAGTGCACCTGCCAATAACTCTTTTATCAGTTAAGTTCTATATATAATCTGCCTCGCCAAAGTAAGGGTGCATGGATGACGATAATGCAATAAATATTCTAAATGTAGGCACTTGGGAGGGGAATGTTTTGAGAGGATGAATTTGGGAGAGAAATGTTCGAGGGTTAGGATAGAGGAATGTTTGAGGCATTTGAGGGGGTAACCCTATCATTGACTTAAGAGTTACCAACCTGTGGATTTCATTCGTCAGGAGTTCCATGTCCTTTTGAAGCTCTGACACCTCTCATTTTGTCTTGGCACCTTTTTTCAAGCCCCTCGCCACCTCATCCTTCACTGAAGAGATCTGATCTAATAAAGGTGCACTGTGCTGTAATATAGTACTTGGCATATATGAGCCCACACCTATTATCCTCTTTTTATGGTTCCTCCCCAATATCTTAGTTAAGGCATCTAATTGAATGTCATTGGGATTTCACTCAGACTGACTGCTGGACATGCCCCCTATTATTTCCTGTAATATAATATTATATTTAGGACAACGATTTTAATAATAACAATATTATAACACACACACACACACACACACACACACACACACACACACACACACACACACACACATATATATATATATAAATTAAAACTCACCAAAGTCGACATTAGTCTATCTGAAAATTAATTGGTCCCTTTTTTCCATCGAGCATGCAAGTATAAGTTGACCCGATTTGATACTTTACCTTCTTCCAGAGTCTCTTTGGTCTGTTCCACCCATTCACCCTTAATATCGTAATAGGATTTTTCCCCAAGTTTGTGGGAAACAACCTTTTTTTTTTATCTTTTCATCTTATTTCCTACCCTCTCATTCAGTTTTTCCTTCCATGGTCTCATTCTCCAAGAAGTCATTCCATTAGTAAGTGGGAATTTCAATATTTTGAGGAACTTTATCTTTCAGCCCTAAAATATTATAACTCTTTGCCTTTTTGGTTATTTTTTTTCCAAAGGTTCTTCTGATAAGTTTTCAAAGGATTAACTACCCTTAAAAAAACCTTTGATTTCGAATCGGTTGGGAAAAAAATGTCTTATTAAGTTTCTCTCAAATGTATTCCTTTAAGTCACAATAAACCTTTTTCTAATTTTTTTCACCCGATGCCCTTAGTAATCTTTCCTAGAGACAGATGACGACTTTTAAAAAGATGAAAGTCGCCTTTATAACCATTTGGATTATCCTCGCTAATGGAGATACCAATGCTCTTCTTAAGATCGGCTTGGGATACCTTGGTGACAGAAGTTGGGGGTGTCTGATTATTATATTTTTTTGAGTTTGAATAATCGGAGATGGAGTAGAATAAATCTCCGATGGATTAGAGTACTGGTAGCCCGAAGGAGATGAGAATTGAGCTTGGGGTGTAGTAGAGAACCCATTTGGCGGCGTTCCGCAATTATATTGATTATTGTCGATCTTGTTCAATATTTACTACAATTAAAAAAAATTAGTGACGTATGTAAGAAAATACAGTTTACGTCTCTCCCTATATATGTATGTATATACTTTTTTGACTGTTTTTAAAACATGCTTGAGGTGTCAGATTTCCATCCAATCAGTATCAATTTTTAAAAATGTATGAAATTTTATAAGCGGCCAAGTAGGCAGAGGCGTGTCTATGATTGACTTATAAAGGTTCATGACATGAACTAATAATTGTTTCTTCATCGACTTATTTGCAAGCTCAATTTTAATATGCATGTGTCGCGAGACGTCATAATTTGGGTGAATGTTCTCTTTACGGAATTGTATCCACAGAGGATGAATATTTTTTTCAGCCTTTTCTTACTCTGTCACCAACATCAGTGCCCTGTCGGGATTATGCACGACACATATATTCTCTATTGCCTCATCCCAGCACTCTAGAAATGAAAACATAATACGATCGAACGGGTAGTCTTGTGAGAGATAAACTCCATGATTTGTAAGGTATTTTAATTGTTCAATTATCCTATTACCATACTTGTTGATAAGAAGCTTTTTGCGTATTCTCATTGCGTATATATCGTTGTTGTCTTCAAAAGCCACTCTCAAAATTCCCTTGAGTACCTACAAAACTTGTCTAAAAATAACTCGTATTGCGGTAAGTGCGGATATTAATCCAACTTTCAAGGTGAAACAATAAATGTGAAAACGTGCAATTCCAATTTTTTTTATGAAAATATATATATTTTAATTTTTAAAACAACTTCAAGGGAAAAATTTACTAATAAATGCTAAAAATTATAAAATTTACTAAATAAAAAAAATGTGCAACCGAGTGTGAAATATGTGAGAAGATCAAGAGATGGGATTACACTGCATTTTCAATTATTTTCATTTCTCAATTTATTAATTTGAAATATTTTGAGATAATATTAAATCGATAATCTAACTCTCATTAAAATTATAAATTTAATAAAATATTTTTCAGAAAATTAATTTTAAGATGTCATACAATGAAAAATTAGGACTACACTATTTTCATAAAATTACCCGCTAGAATCAATTTAACGAAAAAATATCAATCCTCAAATTTCAACACCGAATTAATATTCAAATATTGGAAAAACCTATCTTTAGTTCAATTCCTAAATCCAAATATTAATTTGTTCAGGTAATTTACTAACTCTCGTTACATAAATTAATTGGTGACACTTAAAATTAATTTACCTAGAAATATAAAATTAATGAAACCAATTAATTAAAGTAACATCATACGCAGTGCATCCCACCCCTTGAACGAGATGTTTAGCCAAAAATTCTCATGTGTGCATAAACAACAATAAATAATATGTCAAAAAGGAAATAAATTGAAAAGAGAATGTTGAAATACAATATGCAATTTTTTCCACAAATTTGTCTGAAATGCGCCTTGACATGCGTCCAACTTCTTCACAATTTTCAGCATTTGATTGCAAAAAGAAGACTAAAAACTAAACCTAAAAATTATTCTAAAGTTAAACTGATTTTTATTTTTGTATTTTTCTGGAATATTTTCATGAGCCTAAACTGTACATAATATACCGTATTGCTATCTCTATGCGTCTCCCTCTTTTTGTTGCTGTTGAGAGTCCTTTTTTAAAGTGAGCTTCACTTGTCTTTTAAAGTCCTCGATGCTTTGTTTGGATTGTTTGATGAGAGATTCTTGGGGGATTTGGAGATGACTAAATCAAAGGTGGGTAAAGGTCCTATTTTGGTGGAAGTGATAAGGTTGGAAATGGTTTATGGCTCGTGGCAGGTGGGTAGTGGATTGGTTTTCGGTTTCGGATGTGGATCTATTTGGGCGAACTCGGGTCGGGTTAAGTTTCTGGCCGTCGACGTGGGGTTGAGCGTAACTGGCCGGAGGTGGCTCTGAGGTTCTCCGGGTTAAGGAGGTCGGGTCCGACTACGGGTTAAAGGCAGACAGGGGGTTGATTGGGTTCCGGGTTCGGGCCGGACAGGGCAAGGCTCGGGCAGGGGGTGAGGCGCATCGGGGTTGGATGGGTCGCTAGAAGATGAAGGCCGGAGCTCCGGTGGGTGGGTCAGCGTCGGTCCCGGCTGCTGGAGATATGGGGTATCTCCGGTTTGCTCCGTTAATAGAGCTCGAGTTTGGGTCAAATTGGATGGAGGGTGTAATGGGTATGGTGGTGGTAAGGAGATGAGAGGTGGGTTTGATTTGGTGATGTTTGGTTTGTTAATGGAGTTTGGAGAGAGAGAGAAAGTGGTGTGGATGGAGAAGATGATGGGGGTGTGGGTTTGTGTGTGGTAGGTTGTAAAAAGTTAGGGTGAGGGTGAGTTGAGGGTTGTTTATGTGTGAGTGAGTTGTATGGGTGTTGTGTGTGTGTGTTTAATTTGTAACCCTAAATAAATAATACTAATTAATAAAAATAAAATTATTAAACTAAAAATTTAAAAATTAAATTCCTATTCTAAAAAAATAAAATAAAAACTCAATTAAAAATGAAACTATAAAAATGAAAATAAAAAATGAAAATCTGTTAAAACTAAAACTAGAATCCTAAAAATAAAATGTATAATCTAATAAAATTAAAAGTAAGTGAATTCCTAAAAAAATTAATCCTAATAATAATAAAATAAAGATAAAAAAATAAAAAAACTAATAAATATCAAAATAAAAATAAAGAAATAGAAAAATAGAAAATAAATCTTAGAAAATTCTAAATAAATCTAAAATAAGTCCTAAAAATAAAATGACTCAAAATAAAAATATAGAAAAATAATAAAGTTACAAACTAAACACACACGGGGCTCGGGGAATGGTCTGGTCTTGGTGTAGGGTTAGGTTTGGGTTACGGGACTGTTTCGGGGCATCAGATCACATCAGGGCAAGCTCAGAATGGACTTCTCACTTCACGGTCTCTTTGGATTTCTTCGATGCACGCTTTTGACCTCTATTCAGTCGCAATTGTATTGATTTAGCATTATTTGTACCACAACTGCGTATTGACCTGAGAAATAAATAAATATGAATATAAGGTCATTTTTATTAAAAACCAACGACTAAAATGCATATATTCGGGATATAAAATAGAAACTTTTGGGTGCTTATCACACCACCCCCAAACAGAACATTGCCAGTCCTCGAGAAAAAATTAGAGAGAACAGAGATAAGTAACCAAAAGTGTGCCACTTTCGCAGGCACTGGCGATTGCACTTAACATGTGCAACAAGCCGTTAAACCTGTAGGTTGCCCTACAGGACGATTGGTGTCTCGTGAGGGTTTGCAGTGAATTTATCCACAAAATTCAAAAATTTATTTAAATGCAGTATCTGAGTAGATGATGAAACTCTATACAACCCAAATTTAAAAGGACATCAAGGAACACCGCATTCAACTATCGAAATAAGATATAAAATTACTTAATACCAAAAGAGTAATCCTTCCTAAAACTCAGCGTGTGTTAATGTGAAACAATCTTAAGTGTCATTAGAGTAATTCTTAGATCACCTCTATAGGATCAAAGCTTTGACTTCAATTCTCACCGGATATATCTCTCTGAATCGAACTCTCTGAGAATTGGGTAAGTGTATCTCTCTAGTATGTGAGGAGGTGAGTAAATGTAAACAAGTTCAAACGTCTCACACACTTTATAAAAAGGGACGGATACGTGAAAAAAAATTCCGATCTCATGAAGGAATGCTAACCACTATGTCAAGAATGTCGAGTTATTCACCATATAATCTTCTCGTTTGCCTGAACACATTACCAAGTGTGAAAATGTGGTTTATGAATGGTATGAGGAGATAATGAAATGAAGAAGATGAATGATAGGTTTTTTTTAGAAGAGTGTGACACACTTTGACTGACTATTGTCTTCATCATTTGAACTTATGATCACATCTTCCTTTTTCTTTTTTTTTTCTTTGCTTCTTTTTTTTCTATTTTTTTATTGCAATGCAATTTTTTTTTATAACAAAAATGAAGACAATTTACATTGATAATTTCAAACACTCTTTTCTAAAAAATTATGGTAGTGATGGATGGTATTTGGGACATATGGATAGGGGTAATATGGAAAATGATAATGGGTGGAGTGAAGGGTAAAAATGGTAAGTGTATGAAAAAATTGATTTAGTGCTTGGGACAAACTACAAGATACATGTTTCTTACAACTCGAAAGTAATGTCATTCTCAGTGATTAAGCCAAATTTGAAAAAAAATAATGAGATCATGCAACGAATAAATGCGGTATCCACAGAAAGTTGAGTCAACTTGTGACTCGGAGATACGTAAAAACCCTCAAAATTGTGAAAAGCCCAAATCTCACGGGTTTAAGTCGCCACTAGTGATCTTTTAGGATTTCTTAAAAATATAGTTACTCTTCAACTTTTTATTGTAAATGTGATAGTGAAAATTGCCGAGTTTAGGAATTCATGGTGAAAATACGCTTAAATAGGTATTAATTAATTTATTTGTAAAAAGTATAATTTTAGGGCCGAACACTGGTATTCCGAGATTTCTAAAAGAGGGATGATAGACAAATCATGTCATAAAATTTTATTTAACTGCACAAAAAGTTTAAATTCACTTGTTTCTGAATTTTTTTTAAATGAGGTACGATTTTGATAAATTTCCCACCCCCAAACAAAACAGAACATCGTCCTCGATGTTTAAAACCGCATATAAAAATGAAAAGCACAAGGGAGGAAAGATAGTACCATAATGAACCACTAGTGAAATGTACCGCACTCTGGAGCATAGATGGAACCTGAAGAACATATGTGATACAAAAATACGTACAAGTCAATAAAGTATGTGAAAATCATTGGGTGGTGTGTAACACCACCCCCAAACATGATAAGACTCATACTCAGAAATAGGGAACGACGGGCTGCCTCCCGGTAGCGCTAAGTTTAATGTCTTCAGCCAGACCGAACCAGTCTCACCCTAAGGATAGGAACTAGGAAAGCACGGGTGGCAGAAAAATTGGGTGATGAGAATGACCCCCAAACAAGACTGAAGCGTCAGTCTTGTTGGATAAAGGCTAAAAGAGATCAATGCACTTGTATAGAAAAGTGCATCACTCAATGCAAAGCATCGATGGACCATGGTCGAGTGGGTATCAGGGTAAGGATGAGAAAGGCATGGGAGAATAAGCATAGATCACGGGCCTTATTGAGCTGAAAGGTGAGGGCAACAAGGTCCCTATAAGTATGATGGTCAAGTTGGTGGGGGAGGCAAAATGGTTTGGCAATAGTGAAGGGGTGGGCCTCAGAGAAAGTGCACGACTATTCTATAAATGGACGATGGTAACAGTCGCGCCGTGACACGCCAGGGAGCAGTAGATGGAAAAAATCAACACCACAAGGTAGTGGTGTGCATAAAATAATAAGCTCGGTGTCACGAAAGATTAGAGTAGCACAAATACTCTCATAGATAGTGGTGTCAATGAAACATGCACAAATGGGATCGTGGGGTACTAGGGTGGAGGGTGGGCGTCGGTGAGGACCTAAATACGTAGATGGGAACAAGTGAGGTGCAATAACAAGGTCCAAATCAAGTGGTGGGGTGGAAGGGATAGTGGGTGGGTCGGGTGGGACAAAGGGTGGGGGAAGATGATATAACTCACAAGTGGGAGAGACACACTCCTCACAAGGCATGGAGGGAGGAAGGGTGGAAATAAATGAGGGTGTGATCAACTTAACCACCATTACATCACCATTCGAGGTGGTGGAAAAATCTAACGAGTCATCCAAATATGAGATAGATGAATAGAAAATAATATCTGACTCAACAGGAGCAAAGCGTGGTGGGACAGGATCCACATCCAGAGAGGTAAGAACCATCTCGGATTCAATCTCAGGACAGTGGGTAGCACTCCTAGCCGGAGCTAACCTATGATGAAGTGGTTCCTCAGGAACACACGCAGTGGGCTCAATAGGTGTAGGCGTAGGCAAAAATAAGGATTCTATGGAAGGGGAAAGGCGAACCTCAATTGTGGGTTCAAAAGGATAGGGCGGTGTGGGATCAGTCTCACACGCAATGTATATGTCAACACAATTGTCAACTTGAGTCCCAGACCACAGGGTAGTCTCAATGTCGAGATTCTCAAGAGGAGAGGGTTGGTCACACTCAAAATCAGTGGCACAACACGACACATCATTGTCCCACGCGGGAGCAATAACGGGTTGACTTGGGGTGAAATTCGACTCGTTCGCACACTCAAATGCAGTAAACCTGTGTTCAAGCCATTGAAGGGCTTCATTTTGAGATTGAAGAGTGTGCGCGAACTTGTGTAAGAGGCTCTCGAGAGTGAATGTGCAAAGTGGTGGAGAAGTGGTAGTGGGTGGCGATGGTGGTTGAGGTGGACACAACTCGCTATGGATATGACTAAACGGAGAATACTCGAATGAAGTGTGTGGAGTGGGGCCAAGTTCATCATACACGAAAGGAGCATCTCCGTGAGGGACAAAAGTGTGATCAGCATGAGGAGCATATGAAGGGGACTAATAGGTATGAGGTGCACGAGGTGACGATGACGACTGTTGGAAACCGTAAGGATCCACAACATGGCATTGGGATTCTTATTGCATGGAAGGATGATCAGGCCTCCATGAATAGCTTGGGTACTCATACCCCTCAACATTAGATACATCATGACAATACGTCGAGGGTGGGTCCAAAACAGTGTCATAGGGATACACATGTTCCAAGGTGGAGTCAGATGGAGAGAATATAAATGGACACTCATGGGACAAGTGATCGACAAGAAAGCAGTGTGTGCACGACGAGGCATGGGATGGGTTGACACTCGGCATAGGAGGCGGTGGAGTAGGAGATGTGTGCGTGGAAAACACATGAGTATCAACAATGGGAGTTTAAGAGTTAAAG
>CASBWL010000488.1:0-52191 GCA_949130495.1 Sambucus nigra
GGAGTTTCGATCCGCCCTGGTGGGTTTCGGCTAGTGGAAACTAGCCTGAAGGGGATTCAAGCAGCCATGTGTGTGCTGGGGGTGATGGACAACCACTGTACGGTGGTCTAGGGGGCTAGTCGGCACTTGCATGTTTTGGCAGGATTCCGGTGGTTGTTCGCCACTATTGGCACTACAGCCCACTGCTGGATCATGAAATGTAGGGTTAGGGTTTTCGAGACAACTTTTTTTGGGTAGAGGGGTGGAGATGAGTGTGGAAGAATGGAATGAAACATGTTGGTGGCTAGGGTTAGGGTTTTGGGCGGTGGTGGAAGGGAGGCGAGCCTTAAGATCGTCAAGTCGCGCTAACAGGTGGTTCAAGACCCCCTCGACGATCGTAGCGAGTTTCCACAGGAGCATATCTCCACTTAAAACCCATTCGTCGTTGTCTACGATTTTTTTATGTTTTTTTACAACATCAACAACAACGGGTGGATTCAATGAGGCTTTGATACCAATTGACGTAAATGACGTCAAAAGGGAAATAAGATGAAAATATCTCTCGTCTCAACTCTCTTCCATAAACTCTCAAATAGGTAGCATACCTCAAATGAGGATATAAAGTGAGTATTTATAGGGAGAAGGTAGCTTAGGCAATAAACAAAAGATCTAATTATAAGTATACCCCTAAGAGCCTTTAGTACTCCGACCTCTAAATACTAAAGCAAAAAGAAAATATAACGACATAACAAAACGAAAGAAAATAACAAAAAGGAAATAAAAATATTATAAAATCCTACAAATAATGACAATACCCTCGAGCTTCTTGATTCACATAACTAACAAAGGTGCTTCTTTTGTGTGTATGTGTCTGGTACTTCTAAATTGGAACTCAAAATGAGCAATTTTCTAACATATAACCAATATTTGTGCACAAAAAGCACACATTATTTGTATTGGGACCATAAATAGGCTTGTTTGTATACCTTTCATTGCGAGGGGACGACCCGTGATTCCCTTACTCCTTCCAGGGCCTCCGATCATTATTATGAACCTAACAACTCGTGATTAGCTCTCAAAACTTGAGCTTTTGGAAGGGAAAATTTCTCTCTTAAGCTCTTAGAAAACACTCAAAAGTTCTGCGAAAAATAGTACCCACGAATTGGTTAAAAACAGGTGGAAAAAGTGGGTTAGTGGGAAGTTACCAAAAAACTGCCAAAAAATAATTTTCCCGCGCAAGGTTGTTTGAACGACTTTGTTCGAACGAGATTTAAAGGTAAAATAGTTTAAAATATTATTGGTAAAACTCGTTCGAATGAAGTCGTTAGAACGAAACTTCTAACGATAAAATAGGGATCATTTGGCAATCTCGTTGGCAAACTCGTTCGAAATCTCGTTTGAACGACATTCTAGTTCGGACGACACTTCGAACGAAGAAACAGACATTCCAGAAAACTTATCTTTTCATTTTTAAATCATAACACTATTTCTAACATGATTTTCTGAAATTAAAAACACTTAAAAATATTTTAATAAGTACACCCAATATTTTTTCCAAGTTCCTAAAAATATATATAAAGCATTCATACCTTAAGGAGCCTTGGAAAATGTTGAACCGTTGAGGACACAAAACTTGGCACTTTAAAACCCGACATGATATCTTTCATTTACGTCTTCAACTTTACTTGTCATAGGCTTGGAGGATACACAAGAACACGACCTTATGACTCAAATGTTTTTGTCTGGAAATGAGCCAAAATTACAAAGGACTCAATTGGAATCTTGTGTCCTTATAAAAGGACAGGATTCTTACAGAAGATTAAAGATTCAGTAAGAACTATAAGAAAGGGAGAACGATCGCACAAAAGCTCAAGGGTAGCAGCAACACTTAGAAGGTTTGGAGTAAAGAGACGACCGGGAAATTTACCGCCTTTTATGGATTGTCTCAAAAGTTGGCGAACGTAATGATTAAAGCAAAACGATGATTGAAATTTTGGCAGCTATACGAAAAATATGCATTTACCTTGAGGTGGTTCACAGTAATTCAGGATATTTACTAAAATACCATTGGCAACATACGTCACCAACAATACTAGTAAAATTTTACAAGTATGGGAAATCAGCAACCGACCAAGTATCATGGATGTAGCCCAAGCTACGACCAGGACTAAATGCTCTATACTTTCAAGCAAGCATCAAGTATGGAACATTAGGGGCTTTTATTGATACAAAAAATTACCCACTGGCGTGGACCAATCAGAGATGAACACGTGTCATCTTACATAGAAAGAATCCTAGTTAACAAGTGATAGCTTGGCCGACGAACATACAGAATGCCGACCAACACCAGGAAGCCCCACCAATACAAGAAAGACCGACCAACTATAGGGAGGCCGACCAACACGATCAGTAGAGCGCCAAAAACCAAAAATATTGTGGACGTTATGTACTAATGTAAATGCCTAATTTATAAAGGCATTCCATCGTTTAATATTCCATCTCTTTATTTCCCTACTTGGCTATAAATACATTGTAACCCCTACATTAAGAGCAGGATTCACAAGGTTCTAAACACTCTCAACAAGAGACAAGACAGGATATAAGGCAGTAAGAAGCACAGTGGACGTAGGCTTTCCTAAATAGCCGAACCGCTTAAAAAACCTTCGCCTCTCTCTTTTACTTACTTATTTTTATCTGTGATTGAAGAATTAGATCTATTCTAGTTTTTTACAATAGGGGGAATACTCAATCATCACCTAGGAGTGGATCGAGTATACTTTCCTGAACTCACCCATCGTCCTCTTATTAATAGTATACACCATTTTTTGTGGAAGAAAGGACTACTCATGAGAATATAGAAAGAAAATGAAAATACTTAGAACAATCACAAGAAAAATAAGCAAGGGCATTGAGAACTTACAAGAAGATGGTAAAGATGAACATTCCAAATGATCCTTTGGAATGAAGAAAAGTACACAAATGACGGTGCAAAGTTTATTTGAATAATCGAAAATGAAATCCCATAAATTTAATCATATGGGACAAAGTCCGAATTCATTAATGCAACTGATAGTTCATTTCTGGACTAAAGACCAGTGTATCCCTCTTTACAACCTATTAATTATAAGACACGCCCTTGCACAGGCTCAAATGCTGAATTGTCATAAACCAATCCTTTGGGCAAATCATACAAAATCCTCCAGCCCAGTGTTGCCTAAGAATTTTAAAGGCAATTGTGGGAGGCAAACTACGATGATTGAATTTCAACAACCCAACCAAACCCAACTCGGAGGTGCAAAGCATGTTACTCAAGTCGGGATTAATGTCACTTTGAAAAAATATGGAAGGCTCATTCTTGTTATCTTTAATCTCAAAGAAGATCAATATAGATCAGCAAACGAGCCAACCAACAACTGTGAGAGTTTGAACGTGGCTCAATCACTCCCATCTTTATAAATAAAACCCCTACTCCGGGACAATGGGCATGTATTTCTTTATTACGAAATTCCAAAAGAATTAATATACACAAAAAAAATCTCATGGACGTAGGCAGTTTTCGAACCACGTAAATCCTTTGTGTTATGATATTATTTTACCCCTTAATTGTTTCCCTCTTACTTAGAATCATTGATTGTGATTATTTACACTCACACCGTATTTTGTTTATTTTGTGTAAAATAGATTCGAGACTCAATAATTTTTAAAAGAGAACGAAACAACGATCACGCGTCATCCCAAATCATTCTTTCCCTTCACATCCAAGGATGTGTGAAGGATATCCGCATTGTGGGTCAGGGTTGTTTTATATCTTGGATGTAAAGTTTGAAATTTAAGCAAAAACCTTTTTTAATCTAAATGTTATTATTATTATTGTTATTATTATTATTATTATTATTATTATTATTATTATTATTATTATTATTATTATTATTATTATTATTATTATTATTATTATTATTATTCATTATTGTTTTATAATTATAATAAACGACCCTCCTTTTTCAAATCCTTTTTATTTTCAACGTGTACACCAAACATTCCCCTCCTTCCAAAACAAGCTTTCTTACATTTCTTGTCGTGTCACAATCACAAATGCCTATATAAATAAACCTATTTCTCTCTCTCTCTTTATTTACGCATTTCAACCAACGAAATGGAACAAGGAGAGGCTTTTGGCTCTAAACCCTCACACGAAATTTGGGCAAAACTTGGTATGTCTATATCTTAATATTTTCCCTTGACTCAATGATTTTAGTTTGTGATAATACCCTTTCATGGGTTCTCTTCATTTTTTCTCTTCAATGTTCAGCCTTCACCAAAATCGCCAAATTCTTGTTTATGTTGGCAAAAAATATTTGGGTACTATTTGGTCTTTGTTAGTATTAGTGTTTAGTCCTTAACTAAAATGGCCAAACTAATATTTGTTTGCATGTATTGATATATTTAGTTAGTAATAGCCTTTTGTAAGAACACTACACCAAAAATAGGAATCTGGCACGGTTTAAAACTGTGCCAGATCAAATCTGGCACGGTTTTGAACTGTGCCAGAATCAGGTGTTCCAAAATGGTAATTTTTTTCTTGCCCGGCTCAAAACTGTGCCAGATTTGGCCAAACGGGAAAACTTCTGGCACACTTTTAAACCGTGCCAGAATTTGATATTTCTGCCACACTTTTGGCACAGTTTTTAAATGTGTCAGATTCAGCCAAACAGGAACACTTTTGCCACACTTTTAAACCGTGCCAGAATTTGATATTTCTGGCACACTTTTGGCACAATTTTTAACTGTGCCAGATTCAGAACAGTTTAAAAAAATTGGCACAGTTCAAAACCGTGCTAAAATATGATACACTTTTGCCATAGTTTTGAACTCTGCCAAATTATTTATATAAAAAAAATTAATTATTTGAAAGCATAAAATTCACAAATTAATAATATTGCGCGTTGTTAATAAACTAATGTACATACAAACTTCAAAATATTACAAGTCTTTAACCGTTCAGAGGCCCCAAAAAAATTGGGCAGAGTTTCCTCTATTTTCTGGACATTTCGAAACCTGTTAACACAAAACCTGCCTAACATAAAGCCCGTACGGCCACAAAATATAACAATTAACTTACAAAAGCCCGCACGACAATAAAAGTCAACAATAAAATAACAAAAGACCGCCTGGACATGACAAAAAAAAATGGAATCATGAATAAACCCCTTATTGTAAACCATTCAGTTCTCTGTGTTCCACGTGAATAAATGCCAACGATAAACTGTTATCCTGCAAAAAAAATAGGATACAAAAAAGATATGTTATTAGTAATCCTATAATTTACAAAAAAAAAAATTACTCAAACTAAAAAATTACATATATGAGTGGAAATTATCGTCATACTCACAAACCGGGAGACCCGGGACTACGCGGTCAGTTCCTACAAGTTACATTGGTCCCGTGCGAGGTGTTCATGCCTCCTACGGGATCGTTTGGGGGCTGGTTTGGGTTTTCACCCTTTAACGGCTTGTTTTTAACTCTAAGTATGATTTTTGCAAATTATCGTCATACTCTCAAACCGGGAGACTCGGGACTACGCGGTCAGTTCCTACAAGTTACATTGGTCCCGTGCGAGGTGTTCGTGCCTCCTATGGAATTGTATGGGGGCTGGTTTGGATTTTTACCCTTTAACGGCTTGTTTTTAAGTCTAAGTGTGATTTTTGCAAATTATTGTCATACTCTCAAACCAGGAGACCCGGGACTACGCGGTCAGTTCCTACAAGTTACATTGGTCCCGTGAGAGGTGTTCGTGCCTCCTACGGGGTCGTTTGCTGGCTGGTTTGGGTTTTCACCCTTTAACGCGTTGTTTTTAAGTCTAAGTGTGATTTTTGCAAATTATCGTCATATTCTTAAACGGGGAGACCCGGGATTACGCGGTCAGTTCCTAAAAGTTACATTGGTCCCGTGCGAGGTATTCGTGCCTCCTACGGGGTCGTTTGGGAGCTGGTTTGGGTTTTCACCCTTTAACGGCTTATTTTTAAGTCTTAAGTGTGATTTTTACAAATTATCGTCATACTCTCAAACCGGGAGACCCAAGACTACACGGTCAGTTCCTACAAGTTACATTGGTCCCGTGCGAGGTGTTCGTGCCTCCTATAGGGTCGTTTGGGGGCTGGTTTAGGTTTTCACCCTTTAACGGCTTGTTTTTAAGTCTAAGTGTGATTTTTGCAAATTATCATCATATTATCAAACCGAGAGACCCGGGACTACGCGATCAGTTCCTATAAGTTACATTGGTCCCGTGCGAGGTGTTCGTGCCTCCTACGGGGTCGTTTCGGGGCTAGTTTGGGTTTTCACCATTTAACGGCATGTGTTTTAAGTCTAAGTGTGATTTTTACAAATTATCGTCATACTCTCAAACCGGGAGACCCGAAACTACTCGGTCAGTTCTTATAAGTTACGTTGGTCCCGTGAGAGGTGTTCGTGCCTCCTACGAGGTCGTTTGAGAGCTGGTTTGGGTTTTCACCCTTTAACGCCTTGTTTTTAAGTCTAAGTGTGATTTTTGCAAATTATCGTCATACTCTCAAACTGGGAGACCCGGGACTACGCGGTCAGTTCCTATAAGTTACATTAGTCCCCTGCGAGGTGTTCGTGCCTCCTACGGGGTCGTTTGAGAGCTGGTTTGGGTTTTCACCCTTTAACGCCTTGTTTTTAAGTATAAGTGTGTTTTTTGTAAATTATTATCATACTCTCAAACCGGTAGACCCGAAACTACGCGGTCAGTTCCTACAAGTTACATTGGTCCCGTGAGAGGTGTTCGTGCCTCCTACGGGGTCGTATAAGGGCTAGTTTGGGTTTTCACCCTTTAACGGCTTATTTTTAAGTCTAAGTCTGATTTTTGAAAATTATCGTCATACTCTAAAATCGAGAGACTCGGGACTACGCGGTTAGTTCCTACAAGTTACATTGGTCCCGTGCGAGGTGTCCGTGCCTCCTACGGGGTCGTTTGGGGGCTGGTTTGGGTTTTCACCCTTTAACGCCTTGTTTTTTAAGTTTAAGTGTGATTTTTGCAAATTATCATCATACTCTCAAACCGGGAGATCCGGGACAACGTGGTCAGTTCCTACAAGTTACATTGGTCCCGTGCGAGGTGTTCGTGCCTCCTACGGGATCGTTTGGGGGTTGGTTTGGGTTTTCACCCATTAACGCCTTGTTTTTTTGTCTAAGTGTGATTTTTGCAAATTACCGTCATACTCTCATACCGGAAGATACGGGACTACGCGGTCAGTTCCTACAAGTTACATTGGTCCCGTGCAAGGTGTCCGTGCCTCATACGGGGTCGTTTGGGGGCTGGTTTGGGTTTTCACCCTTTAACGCCTTGTTTTTAGGTCTAAGTGTGATTTTTGCAAATTATCGTCATACTCTCAAATCGGGAGACCCGGGACTACGCGATTAGTTCCTGCAAGTTACATTGGTCCCGTGCGAGGTGTCCGTGCCTCCTACGGGGTCGTTTGGGTGATGGCTTGCGTTTTCACCCTTTAACGGCTTGTTTTTAAGTCTTAAGTGTGATTTTTTTGAAATTATCGTCATACTCTCAAACCGGAAGACCCGGGACTACGCGGTCATTTCCTACAAGTTACATTGGTCCCCTGCGAGGTGTTCGTGCCTCCTACGGGGTCGTATGGGGGCTGGTTTGGGTTTTCACCATTTAACGGCTTGTTTTTAAGTCTAAGTGTGATTTTTGCAAATTATCGTCATACTCTCAAATCGGGAGACCCGGGACTACGCGGTCAGTTCCTACAAGTCACATTGGTCCCGTGCGAGGTGTTCGTGCCACCTACGGGGTCGTATGGGGTCTTGTTTGGGTTTTCACCCTTTAACGGCTTGTTTTTAAGTCTAAGCGTGATTTTTGCAAATCATCGTCATACTTTCAAACCGGGAGACCTGGTACTACGCGGTCAGTTCCTACAAGTTACATTGGTCCCGTGCGAGGTGTTCCTTCCTCCTACGGGGTCGTTTGGGGGCTGGTTTGGGTTTTCACCCTTTAAGGCCTTGTTTTGAAGTTTAAGTGTTAATTTTTGCAAATTATCGTCATATTCTCAAATCGGGAGACCCGGAACTACGCGGTCAGTTCCTACAAGTTACATTGGTCCCGTGCGAGGTGTTCGTGCCTCCTACGGGGTCGTTTGGGGGCTGGCTTGGGTTTTCACCCTTTAACGGCTTGTTTTCAGGCCTAATCTACATTATTTGAAATTATCGTCATTATCTCAAATCGGGAGGCCCGTGAGTACGTGGTTAGTTCATACAAGTTACATTGGTCGCGTGCGAGGTGTTCGTGCATATTGCGGGGCCGTTAGGGGGTTGGTTTGGGTTTTCACCCTCAAACGGGTTATTTTCAGGCATAATCTACGTATTTTGAAATTATCGTCATATTCTCAAACCGGGAGACCCGTGACTGCGCGGTCAGTTCGTACAAGTTATATTGGTCTCGTGTCAGGTGTTAGTGCCTCTTTCGGGCTCATTTGGGGCTAGTTTGGGTTTTCACCCTTCAATAACTTGTTTCTCAGCCTAATCTATATATTTTCGAATTATTATAATATTCTCAAATCGAGAGGCCCGTTACTACGCGATCAGTTCCTACGAGTTACATTGGTCCCGTACGAGGTGTTAGTGCCTCTTATAGGGCCGTTTGGGGGCTAGTTTGGGTTTTCACACTTCAACGGCTTATTTCTAAGCCTAAGCTTAGGCCTGTCAATGGGTCGGGTCTGGACCCGGACCCGACCCGAACCGAACCTGATCCATATAATAGGGTCTGAGCATATTTTTTTGGACCCTGACCCGAAGACCCGTTTATTAAACGGGTAGGGTCTGGATCTTATACAAGACCCGGACCCCGAAGACCCGACCCGAATTATACATTATTATTTTGTATATATATACATATATACTATAAATTTATATATATTTATAAATATATCTTATCAATATAACATGTAAGTATTATATATAAAAATATATATTTATGTATATAATAAATATAAGTAATATATGTTTTATTTATACTAATAATATTTTACAATACATTACAAAATATTTTAATTTAAGATTAAATAATAAAGAAGGGGGATAAAATAAAATAAATATAAAATAAATGTACATATTTGACCAGACCCGGACCCGAACCCGAGACCCGAAGACCCGAACGGATCCGGGTCTGGATCCAATATTGTAGACCCGATGAAGACCCGGACCCGAACCCGAACCCGAACCTGATGAAGACCCGATTACACGGATCTCGATCTCCCTAAACCCGACCCGTCTCCGACCCGTTGACAGGCCTACCTAAGCTATATATTTTTAAATTATCATCATATTCTCAAACCGAGAGGGCCGTGACTACGCGGTCAGTTCCTACGAGTCACATTGGTCTCATGCGAGGTGTTAGTGCCTCTTACGGGGCCATTTGGCGGCCGATTTGGGTTTTCACCCTTCAACAGCTTGATTATAAGCCTAATCTATGTGTTTGAGGTCTAAAATAAGAAACGAAGAAACTAAAATAAAACTTGGGTATAACTGATGGGTATACCTTGGGCATAACTGATGACTATACTCTGGCATTTCTTCATCTGAGAAAAATAGAAATACATGCAAAGAAAGAAAGAAATGACAGGAATATCTACGCAGGATTAATAATGTACTTTTCCAAATAAAGACACTGGATTTATCCTTGCTAATAAACTGGTGAAATTCATGGGCATACAGATTGAAAATATTTATTAAAGCTTTTAAATCAGGATCATTATCTCTACAAAAGAATATAATACAACAACAAAGAAAAGATGTATAGAAGATCTAAATCCTCTTGGAATTGAGACTGGATTAAGATTCCCTTCTTTAACTAGATATACCTGCCTTGATATACCTCTGCTTAGAAATTGAGTTGCTTAGAAGTACATAATACCTGCTTAGAAACTAATGCAGTTATACCTCTGCTTAGAAACTAATGAAGTTCTTCTAACAGTGTATACCTCTGCTTAGAAGCAGAGGTACATAATGCATAGGTATATACACTTTTAAGCAGTTCATCAAAACTAATGCAGTTCTTCTAAGCAGGGTTAAGACACATAATTCAGTTATACCTCTTCTTGGAAACTCTTTAACATAGCAAAAGAGAAAGGGTGATAGCGGATCTCCTTATATGACACCTTTTGAACATTTAAAGAATCTAACTCGAGATCCATTTAGAAGAATGGATTATTGAGCTAAAATAGCTATATAGCTGAAATAACAGCTATACAGCTGTATAGCTGAAACAATTGCTCCATATATTGCATATATATTGAGTTGAAATAGCTATATAACTGCATATACAGCTCCATATATACTTGTTATATATATATATATATATAGCTCCATATATATAACAGCAATATAGCTGAAATAGTTGTTATATACATATAACAACCATAACAGCTATATAGCTGTTATATATATATATAGGAAGTATGTATAACACAAAGTTGTTTGAAAGATAGGTATGGGTCAAAGGAGCAAGGAGACGTGTCCTCAAAAGATTGCTTAACTTTATAACCATGGTATTTACTAGAAAGTTGAACGAATAATCCAAACATGGAAACACATATGCATATATTTTAGTCCTACACATTTGTTCATTAAAACTAGTGACTTACGAATCCTAAAACATACGCATAACCATGAAATAAGATCGAAATAAATTATAGAATATAAGTTACCCCAAATTCTCCAAAATTAGGGGTGTAGCTGTCCTACTCTTGCTTAATAATGGAAATTCAATCCCCTGATTTTGTAGCATATATGTCCTTAATGTGAAGCCCTAGACTTGCTTTATTAGTTCACAACGAGGCTTTACACAATGCATAAACATATAGACAAATTTTTAAGTTACCAATTAGGGCAACTCTTAGGTGGGATAGGCCCCTAAGGGTCCTCGGCCAAATATCATAAGTCAGAATATAAACAATCGCTAAAGTGTTCATTTAAAAATAAGCACATAGGAGTAATTAGGCATCTAACATCCATCCATAACATATAGAGGGTTAAATAAATGCATCCCAATTCTCCTTCGCCAAGTATATAACTATGTTAACTAATAATTTTTTATTAAGTAAACATATAATTATAAAATGCCAGTGCCTTAATGTAACACCCCGTATTTTTTACGACTTAAATAATTATGTGATTAATTATGATTATGGGAATAAATGTGCAATTAATTATTGTTGTTGGATTAATTAAATTAAAATGTGAGAAATTAATTTGTTATTAATCCAGATTAAAATAGTTATTAACTAGCGTGCCAAGGGTTAATACTTATTGTTGTGAACTATTGAATATTACTGTGTGATATGTAATATGGAATTATGATATTTGATAAATTGTCAGAAGTGAGAAATACGGCAGTTTGGTAATTTAAGTCTGTCACGCGTGTGAGTTGTGTCGGGACTAATTGAATGGAATAAAAAGAGAATTTATTTTTGGTAACTCATATGGTCATTTCGAGTGCGTCGTTGAGTCCGGAAGGGTCGAGATAGTCAAAATCGTATACCCGGATGTTTAGTTTGGGTCCCGGGGCGATTTTAGGCCTAACCGGCACCCCGTAGGGGTAGTTTTGTAATTTGGATTTTTAGGCTAAATTAATGGACGAAAATTGGGATTAATTATATCAGCTTAGGAAGTTCATTAGGGTTAATAGGTTACACAAATCGAGAACGGCCATGGAGGGTGTGAGGGAGTGCCAAATTCCAAGAGAGAAGGCTCGTTTGGCGTCACCTTGCACAACCGTGACCACCAACACGTAGATCGCGAAGAGAGGGATGCGCACATACCAACAACACCAACGGATCAGACCGTCATACTCGAGGCAAGTGTTTATTACTTGCATTCTTATAGCAATAATCATGCTCATGTTAGTCTAGGTGGAATTAATCATGATTTATATGTTAATTGGGTGAAATTTGGAGAATTAATGTATGATTAAGGATTGGTTTAATTAGTGGCTGAATTTCCTTCATGTATGTAGAGTATTAATCACGGAATTTGATGATATATTGATGAAGGAATCTGGGTTGATTAGGTTCTTTAATTGAAATTTTGGAAACTAGGGTTCATGTGAATTAATTTGGGGGTTTTATGAAATTATGATGATTAATGACGAATTAAGGATCCTAGAATGATAGAAATGATCTATAACCTGCTAGGGGTTGATGGGTATTGATGATGAGTTGTTGGGAATCGAACCTTAGAGGTTTTTAGGTTCAAAAATGGTGAAAAACGTTGAAGTTTGGTGAAGAAGACGAACAGTGCAATCTCGCGCGATCTCGCGCGAAGTGGTTCAGACGAGATGAAGATCTCGCGCGAAGTCGTTCGAGCGAGATGGCATCTCGCGTGAAGTCGCTTGAGCGAGATGTGGAAGTCGTTCAAATGAAAACCTTTCTGGTTCGAGCGATAGAGGGAATTTTTGGGGATTTTTCTCAAAGTCTAGTTTTGAGTTTGTCGGTTTATTGGAGTGAGGGAAACTGCCAAATAGTGAATGTAAATAAGATGGAATTTCGGGAAAGTATCTGAGAATAAATACTTCAATTATTTCGTTATAGAGAGAGAGTATACCTTGGAGATTACGAGAGAGACAATAATCTAATTATTTATATTATACGTAGTAAAGTGGTTAAAATACGTATAGGGAGTATATATGTAGGTTGGAGAAATACCTATAAATTATAATAGGATGTGTGTATGCCTATTATGTGATATTATAGTTAAGAGCACTAATGAGTGATATCTCGGGGGTGCAGAAACTATTTTGTTAAGTGTACTAATAGGTGATAACCCGGGGGTACAAAGATGATTATTATTGGCGCACTAATGGGTGATAACCCGGGGGTGCTGGATTAATATTGATAGATGCATTAATGGATGCTAACCCGGGGATGAAATATTTTATTGTTAGGCGCACTAATGGGTGATAACCCGGGGGTGCTAAATTATTATTGATAGGTGCATTAATGGGTGTTAACCCGGGGATGCATGATTTCCAGAATATGTGCACTAATGGGTCTTAGCCGGGGGTGCAGGATTAGTATATATATATATATATATATATGGACTTGTAAATATTGCTACTGTGTGAAATTAGTAGACTTGGTAATAATGATAATTGTTACATTGCACCAAGTGGTCTTAACCTAAGGGTGCAGGATTAATGAATATATATAGAGATGATGAGACTATATATATATGTATGAGTGTACTTGGGTAACTTTCTACTTTGTGAGACTAGTAGATAAAATGAAAATGAGAAGTAAAATAATCTTAGTGAATAAAAGATTAACTATTCAAACGGTGAATAATGTAATTCAGTCTGCGAGATAAACTATCTGAATAGCGTATTGTATGGGCGATATGGGAATAATACTAGTGAGCATAGTTAGTATTAGTATGGTTTCTGACTAGTTAGACTGGGAGGTATAACTAATGGGAGATTAGATGTACGTTAGGCGTGCACAATAGACGAGAGGTGAGAAACTCATGTGAGAGTTCGATAACTAACATGCGTATAAGACTTGTTTTAAGAACCAGTTTTAAATACTTGCTAAAATAGTTTTACACATCGGGCTCTGACCCGTTTCTTGTATCTCTTCTCTCTTTTGCTATATATGTATTATATCAGGAGCTCAGCCATAGGAGTATCGGATTTAGAGATTTGGATTGCTTGACGTGATGCAGCTGTTGTGGAAGTTGTAGGTCCTTGCAATAGATGCAACTATCCTTCCATCCAGTTGCATTTAGACTTCTTGTTTAGGGCATATGTCGCCCACTTCTAGTTCTTCCATCAGAGATGTTGTATTCAGTTTATTGTATGGTTTGGAGTTTTAAATTGGGAGGTTTTATCCAGTCTTATTTATTTCAGTACTTGATGCATGTTCAGTATTTATTTACATTCCTATGTGTGGTGAATGGCTTATATTTTAAAATGGAAAGAAATGAATTTACTTGGTTTTATTAAATTGGAAATGTTTTGACACCTAGCTTAATTTTATATTAGGTGATTAATCTGTTAAAAAGTTTTTCGACAGTGATGTTGAGAATGAACCAACTGAATATCCTGTTTTAAATTAGTAGAGGACTGATCACCCTATATTTAATTGGGTGGGGTGTCACAGGTGGTATCAGAGCATCAGGTTCTAGTGTCCTTAGGATCTGTGCGGCTTATTACGTTTCAGCGTATCGTACTTCGATGTAGAGCCTTATGATAGGATTGCTGTGATTCCCTTACGTATGCGACTTACGTTCTCCTGCTATGAATTATAATGAATGTGACTCGTTATACGAAATTCGGTGTGATTCGAACCCCAAACATTTTAGAACGACCAGCGAGGGCCGTAAGAAGAACTGCGAGAGGAGAAGCTCAACAGAAGACATAGAGCAATCGAGTAAGAGTGATTGGGATAAAATCACCACGAGAATTACTTAAGTAAGAGATAGTAAAATTATCACTCGGGAACTGTGGGTCCCCAGGACACAGTCGTAGATAATGGTGGAGTGATTTCAGGACCACCTAATATAGTCGATAAAGGGTAAATCAGAGGGAATCCGTTGAAAACCCATCGGTGAAGATGCGGAAAAGAAAATGAGAAAGTGTAACAGACCAGCGTAGGTAGAAAATTCGAAGGCAATTGTGTGGAGTGGGATGTGACGGCACTCAGAATTAAATTTGGAGTTAAAAGCTATAGCTCTTATGAGCATCATGTAGTGATTAGAGGCAATCACCACATATGAATATGTGTGTTTGAAATTTAGAGAGAAATTTGAGTACGATTTGATTATGAAGTCTTCCATTCGGTGTGGTAACAAAATGTGAGTGAAATTTTGATGTTTAGCACAATGGGTAAGATAGAAAATGACCGTGAGAGAAAGGCTGAATTGCATGATGAACTTCGTGCCTGGCAGAGGGGCATAAATTATTCGAAGGGTTTATAGTTGATAAAGGACCCGTGAGTAGAATACCAGTATGGATTTGAAATCCAGCTAGGATAACTAATGTTGATGTCATCAAAGTATACGGTCACTAGTGATTGCAGTCCTTCCAAGAGAAGGGAGTAAAGAGGGTTAACGAACCTGCTAAAGGGTAGAATTGAACATAACGGTGTTAGTGAAACACCATATGGGAGTATACCCAATAGGGAACTCGATTAGATGATTTTAAGGGATTAACTTCAATAGGACGATGAAGTCAATCAGGCTGTAGAGGCCAACCATAGTTCCGAATAGCTAGCGTAGCCAAAGGGACAATGAAAGAATAATAGTGAGTTGAGACTGTCGGTCCGAGAGAAGGACATTCTAAAAATGGTCAGTAGGACCAGTGACGGGGAAATGGTTCGTGAAGTTCTCCTTATGTGAAGGAAGTAGAACTACAAGTGTTGAATGTGTCCACAATTGAGAAGTGAGACCGAAAAGATTAGAAATGGTAAACAGTGCCAGTTAGGCATAACGACTGGAGGAGCGAGACTTCCAGCGAAAGAATTCGGGGTCAAGAGAATTAGGCCCAGGAAATTTATAACTCGAGAACGATGGGTTCAGGCTGGACCAGTAGAGTTCTCGTTAATAGTAGCATACAGTATGTCAGAGTCTACGAAACCCGGGATGTAAACGGGAGTTTTATAAAGCTATAATTGAGGCCTGGAAAGCTTGGGCCAACATTTTAATAATCGACGTGAAATCCACAAGATGGAATAAACTGTCCATGATGAAAGGGGACAACTATAGGATGAAATCTTATGATGTATGACGATTGTAGATGTTCATGGGTCGTGATGGCGGCCACGTGCTGAAACCCTGTGATTTGGCGAGACTGGTGAGGTTTTGCTTCTTCCTTGTGAGTAGAGGATAGATTCTAATGACATGGGTGTGCCATAACTTTTATGTAAATTGGAAACCCTAAACTTCACGTGCGGGTCGAGTTTAGTGGTAACGTTAGTTTTAACAGTCTTATTACAAACGTATTTCTCGTTGTTAGCATGGCATTTTGATGATTGCTCGTGAGTGAAGCGGGCGGGCCCTAATAATATGTTTTGTTGTTATAATTTACTACTGCATAGAGTCAATTTTAGTAGAATTTATTATGGTAATGTGTAGTGATTAATTACCGTATGGTTAAACGATAGTAAAAAATGTAGTGATATGACTGTCGTGCCGGATACTCCGGGAGGAGTGATCTTAGTTTTGTGCGGCGCCACCTGAAATAGGGTTGGGCCCAGATATGAGTATATATGAAACTTTCATGGTATTATAGACCTCAGTGAGTGTAGTGTCTAATTATATGTGATTCCCGAGCATAGGGATTTATTTTTCTGCTAAGACTTAGAATACATTGTGTTCTTATCGAGCGATGAAGAATAGCTCGTTATGTATTTATAGCGCCAAGTACTTGGGATAGTGAGGGCGCCATGCTTCATGTTACCTTTTAAGGACATGAGAGTGGACGAGTAAACTTTTGTGTCACAATATGTAGAATGTGGGAAAGTGCATAGTAGGTACTGAAGGCCTTACGGAACTCAACAACCGGCTAGGTTAGATAGTAGTGTATCGGGGGGGGGGGTTCCTTGTTTGGATTTCGCTTTGTGAGACATACCACGCATGAAACTAGCGAACGTCGGGAGTTGGAGATAACTTTTGTCGATATTACATAAGTTTTGTATGTTGGTTATTGTACATATAGGAGAATATATTTGAGACTTGATAATTCCTTTATAACTTAAGGCCAATAGAGTAACCTGGCCTTAGTATTTTTCGGAATAGACGAATGATACCATTGAAGGATTGGTTATGTTTTGATTAGTGGGGCGATTGAGTGTACCCCTACCACATCAGCATAGAGAATGTGCAAGAATTGAGGTAAGAAAATCTTATGCTATTGTATAATTATGCGCGAGGCATAGGGTGTATGGGCGCCCTGGGTGATTGAATCAGGTAGTGGATTATGATTAACGTGTAAATTCAATAACATGTAGTCGGGTAAGCCGAAGCTTATTAACGAAGTTTGGTCAGAGACTTACGTTTCAAGATAAATTGAAATTTATTCAAGAAATACAAGATATGTCAAAATACAAAGAACAATGATGATGGATGTAATGTAGAGTAACCTTCAAAGTTAGTCTGCAGTGGGTCAACTAACTGTTAGAAAAATGGTGACGATTCGAAACCAGTAGGGACTCCTTCCACTAGAGAATGGAAGATTATCCCCAAGGATCTTCTCATGTAGATGAGATGGTAAGATTATAGGTACTAAGATGTGATTGAGTACGGCCTAATACCCACAGAGGGATGGGCAAGACAAGCGGTCTAATCGAATGTGGGAGAGAAAATTTTATGTGAACCCTGTGATCTTAGGGGAGGATGAGAGTAGTACCTTCCACTAGTGGAGTTTATGTCCAAATAACTCCTATAATTTCACGTTCGGGCAGAGTGCCAGTAGAAGTACGACACGATAAACTTTGTTGTTATCCTACTTGATAGTTAAAGGTGAAGGACCCGTTATGATTACAAATGTCAGAGAAGAATAGATATTATCGTATATATTGTGTGTGAAATATATATTGCACGACCAATTTACTTGTATGAACGACACGAGAAAGAGTCGCATGTATATGGAAAGAGGATAAATCTACTAAAGTGTAAATAATAGAAGGCTAGATAGAGAATATCTAAAATAATGTTGAAGTAGTGAAACTTAAGCAGAAAAGCTTGGGCAAGAACCGATATGAAAGGGTAACCTAGAGTTTAAAGAAAACACATGCGCAGTGTTCAGTATTAAGAGTATTCGATAGCGAACTATATGGGTGGTACGGAGTAGCTTACTTGTGAGCGCCGGGATGCGATGCACAATATTTTTACAGCATTTTTTGTACCTGGTATACTTTTTTCGAATTTCGGAACGAAATTCCGTTGTAAGGGGGGAAGTATGTAACACCCCGTATTTTTGACGATTTAAATAATTATGTGATTAATTATGATTATGGGAATAAATGTGCAATTAATTATTGTTGTTGGGTTAATTAAATTAAAATGTGAGAAATTAATTTGTTATTAATCCAGATTAAAATAGTTATTAACTAGCGTGCTAAGGGTTAATACTTATTGTTTTGAACTATTGAATATTACTGTGTGATATGTAATATGGAATTATGATATTTGATAAATTGTCAGAAGTGAGAAATACGGCAGTTTGGTAATTTAAGTCTGTCACGCGTGTTAGTCGTGTCGAGACTAATTAAATGGAATAAAAAGAGAATATATTTTTGGTAACTCGTATGGTCATTTCGAGTGCGTCGTTGAGTCCGGAAGGGTCGAGATAGTCAAAATCGTATACCCGGGTGTTTAGTTTGGGTCCCGGGGCGATTTTATGCCTAACTGGCACCCCGTAGGGGTAGTTTTGTAATTTGGATTTTTGGGCTAAATTAATGGACGAAAATTGGGATTAATTATATCAGCTTAGGAAGTTCATTAGTGTTAATAGGTTACACAAATCGATAACCGCCATGGAGGGTTTGAGGGAGAGCCAAATTCCAAGAGAGAAGGCTCGTTTGGCGTCACCTTGCACAATCGTGACCACCAACACGTAGATCGCGAAGAGAGGAACGCGCACATACCAACAACACTAACGGATCAGACCGTCATACTCAAGGCAAGTGTTTATTACTTGCATTCTTTTAGCAATAATCATGCTCGTGTTAGTCTAGGTGGAATTAATCATGATTTATATGTTAATTGGGTGAAATTTGGAGAATTAATGTATGATTAAGGATTGGTTTAATTAGTGGATGAATTTCCTTCATGTATGTAGAGGATTAATCACGGAATTTGATGATATATTGATGAATGAATCTGGGTTGATTAGGTTCTTTAATTGAAATTTTGGAAACTAGGGTTCGTGTGAATTAATTTGGGGATTTTATGAAATTATGATGATTAATGACGAATTAAGGATCCTAGAATGATAGAAATGATCTATAACCTGCTAGGGGTTGATGGGTATTGATGATGAGTTGTTGGGAATCGAACCTTAGAGGTTTTTAGGTTCAAAAATGGTGAAAAACGTTGAAGTTTGGTGAAGAAGACGAACAGTGCAATCTCACGCGATCTCGCGCGAAGTGGTTCAAACGAGATGGAGATCTCGCGCGAAGTCGTTTGAGAAAGATGGAATCTCGCGTGAAGTCGCTTGAGAGACATGTGGAAGTCGTTCAAACGACAACCTATCTGGTTCGAGCGACAGAGGGAATTTTTGGGGATTTTTCTCAAAGTCTAGTTTTGAGTTTGTCGGTTTATTGGAGTGAGGGAAACTGCCAAATAGTGAATTTAAATAAGATGGAATTTCGGGAAAGTATGTGAGAATAAATACTTTAATTATTTCGGTATAGAGAGAGAGTATACCTTGGAGATTACGAGAGAGACGGTAGTCTAATTATTTATACTATACGTAGTAAAGAGGTTAAAATACGTATAGGGAGTATATATGTAGGTTGGAGAAATATCTATAAATTATAATAGGATGTGTGTATGCCTATTATGTGATATTATAGTTAAGAGCACTAATGAGTGATATCTCGGGGGTGCAGAAACTATTTTGTTAAGCGTACTAATGGGTGATAACCCGAGGGTACAAAGATGATTATTGTTGGCGCACTAATGGGTGATAACCCGGGGGTGCTGGATTAATATTGATAGGTGCATTAATGGGTGCTAACCCGGGGATGCAATATTTTATTGTTAGGCGCACTAATGGGTGATAACCCGGGGGTGCTGAATTATTATTGATAGGTGCATTAATGGGTGTTAACCCGGGGATGCATGATTTCCAGAATATATGCACTAATGGGTCTTAGCCGGGGGTGCAGGATTAGTATATATATATGTATAGGGATGATGTGAATATATATATATATATATATATATATATATATATATATATATATATATGTGTGTGGACTTGTGAATATTGCTACTGTGTGAAATTAGTAGACTTGGTAATAATAATAATTGTTACATTGCACCGAGTGGTCTTAACCTAAGGGTGCAGGATTAATGAATATATATAGAGATGATGAGACTATATATATATGTATGAGTGTACTTGGGTAACTTTATACTTTGTGAGACTAGTAGATAAAATGAAAATGAGAAGTAAAATAATCTTAGTGAATAAAAGATTAACTATTCAAACGGTGAATAATGTAATTCAGTATGCGAGATAAACTATCTGAATAGCGTATTGTATGGGCGATTCGGGAATACTACTAGTGAGCATAGTTAGTATTAGTATGGTTTCTGACTAGTTAGACTGGGAGGTATAACTAGGGGGAGATTAGATGTACGTTAGGCGTGCACAATAGACGAGAGGTGGGAAACTCATGTGAGAGTTCGATAACTAACATGCGTATAAGACTTGTTTTAAGAACCAATTTTAAATACTTGCTAAAATAGTTTTACACATCGGGCTCTGACTCGTTTCTTGTATCCCTTCTCTCTTTTGCTATATATGTATTATATCAGGTGCTCAGCCACAGGAGTATCGAATTTAGGGATTTGGATTGCTTGACGTGCTGCAGCTATTGTGGAAGCTGTAGGTCCTTGCAGTAGACGCATCTATCCTTTCCATTCAGTTTCATCTAGACTTCTTGTTTAGGGCATATGTCGCCCACTTCTAGTTCTTCCATCAGAGATGTTGTATTCAGTTTATTGTATGGTTTGGAGTTTTAAATTGGCAGGTTTTATCCAGTCTTATTTATTTCAGTACTTGATGCATGTTCAGTATTTATTTACATTCCTATGTGTGGTGAATGGTTTATATTTTAAAATGGAAAGAAATGAATTTAGTTGATTTTATTAAATTGGAAATGTTTTGACATCTAACTTAATTTTATATTAGGTGATTAATATGCTAAAAAGTTTTTTGACAGTGATGCTGAGAATGAACCAACTGAATATCCTATTTTAAATTGGTAGAGGACTGATCACCCTATATTTAATTGGGCGGCGTGTCACACTTAACAATTAGCCTTAGAACGAAATGAAACCAAAAGTACTAAACAACTATACCTTAACGTCAAAGGACTCCCCAACTCCTAACTTGAGGAATTATACAATATAAAGGTATGAGCATTCAAATCTCTCAACAAGGGATGAGCAAAATATCCTCATACAGAACCTCATAAGTAAGTATCTTTGGAAAATCATATATATATCTTAATGGAGTAATAGCAACTTAATACAACACGACAATATGGGCAAAATGATATAAAGGTAACTCAATGTAAGAGAAGTAACTTCCTAACCCTCAAACCCCAAATCTCAAATTATCTAGAATAAGCCCTCTACGTCATGCCATCAGCCCTCTTATCCTATTTAATCTCTGCTCAGGAGTCAAGACCCATGCTAGCCCAACATGTCATCCAAATTCCAATGACTACAATAATACTGAACTAACGCGTTAGCCCTTTCCCCAACACTAAGCTCTAAACATGAGTTTAGAGTCAAGCCCAGATGTTGTGGCCCAATAATTCAATGTCATGTCCACGACAGCCATAAGAGTACAACGAGGCACTCAATGGAACTTAGTCATAACTTTATACTGCATTAGCTTGCAACCTCGATAATGGAGGTGGAAATACTTTTCAACAAACTTCAATGGGTAAAATTTTTAAATAATAGGTTTATCCTAATAGTTACTTTCATTCAATCTTTCAACGGAAAAATGGAAAATATGGATCAAATGAAAGATAGAGTATATGATGAGGATACATCCTTACCAAAATAGATCAAGTCTAAAGTTTGATTTAACAAGGTGGAATTTTTAACTTCCAAGATGACTTCGCCCATCGCGCTCTGCCCTTACTCACTCCTGCTTCTCAATGGTCGTGCCCCCCTTACATCATCATCATCATCATTATCATCACCTCCCTTTCCCCCTCTCCCTATCTCTCTCCCTCTTTAAAATTGGATATTAAATTTGGAAACTGTAACCAACTTTCTATTTATAGGAGAAGTAGGGAACCTAGGATTTCCCAATGTTGCTCTAAATTTCCCTACTTTAGACATTTGAGAAAACCCTAAACTTGATCCCCGGGTTATATCCCGAGTGGTTCATATCATCCATCAACGTGGTGTGTTTATTCAAGTATCAAGTCCTAAGATTAAATTAAAACCTTGGCAAAAAGTCCTATAACCATTTTCCAAGTACTCTAAGTGTGGTGGAGGAGACGTCCTACCAGGTGCTATGTTGCCTAAGGGATAACCTAGACCTGACCTCTCGGGAGAATTCATAGATTTTCTAAGGGAGTTCTTGGGTGTTACACCTGAAGAGTTGTGGGTAATTTTGTTTACATTGCTTTCTCATGCTCGTAGGAAGACTTGACCTTATTATGGTGACTTTACTTCACTCTCACTAAAAGACTTACCATTTAATTTTAGAATCAAATTTTAACATTTCAAGATACACCCTCATTTCCCCTCTTATGATGTAACATCTTTCAACTTGATATTACTAATTTCCATATGTTGATACATCGTGCCATATCTAAAAAATTTATCTAAAATTAACAATTAAATACATTCTTCCAATGACCCCCATGTTTTATGGTGGTAAAGGAACCCACGAATCGAGAAGCCAACTTCTCCTTCCTCCCATCCGCTTAACCCCTTCGCACCCCTTTGCAGGGGACATTTTAAGAAATAATAGGTCCCTAATATTATACTCTAAATCTCTGTGACAACGATCGACATAATTATTGTGCCTACTATATTTCGTCCCCACTATCCACTTGATTATTTCTATCTTTTCAAAAGTATCCCGATTAAAATTCGGATCCATTAATTTGTTTTCCCCTACTAATACTAAACATATCGTGGATCTATATAGTCTCATATACAATACCTCGAACAACGTCGTTTCCAAGAGAAAAAAATTAAATATGTTCATATTCAATACATTATTCTCCTTAACAGTATTGTACAAACCTTAAGGAATATTTTAAATTCACAAACAACATGCGAGTTGTCTTATTATAATTATTATTGAAAGAAAAATCCACAAGGGGAGTTATCTTTAAAGTCCAACACACATGCTCATGGCATGTCTTCCAAAGTCAATCCTAAAACAAGTAAAGGAAAGCATATAATTAACATACACTCTAAAACCAAAACTATCAAAAATAGAAACGTATTCTCTTCAACAATAAGCTAAAATAATGAAGTTCTCCTAAGTCGTTTTAAAAGCAACATTGAAAAGATGAACAAACCCTAAATTTCAAATTAGGTAGTACCAACACAAACAAACCCTAAATGAGACTTAGCTTTAACAAAACAAATAAAAACGATATATTTAATTGAGATTTGGTTAATTAATACAAACCCAATATGACAGCAAAGTCCTACCACATCAAAAACCTCTGCACAAAACGGATACATGAACTCTAGCCGAGACTCATCCTATGTATTAAGCAAATCTGCAATAACACACAACTAAAACTTTGTTTCCCAATTAAAAAGCACAACAATAAAGCATTAGACTTACCAAATCGAGAATAATAGCTCCCAGAAAATGATATTAACAACAAGGTTTTGAGCGTGTCACGCAAGGTTTCCTTCTCAGCAAGGTTTTCGGATTGAAGGTGGGAAATGTTTTGGCGCGATTTCTTTGTCGAGTGAGAGAACGGGAGACCTGAGAATGAGAGAGCGGGAGACCAAAAAAATTTGAGAATGTATTTTTTGAGGGTATTTATATTTTAGTAAAGTGTGTTCAATTTTGGCACACTTTTTAACAGTGCCAATTTTTGGCACGGTTTTAAAGTGTGCCAGATTGTCATTAAACCGTGCCAAAATTTGACACAGTTTAAAACTGTGCCAGATTTTTCATATCAATGTGTGCCAAATTGTCATTTTTGGTGTAGTGAAAATTTAAGGCATTGTCTACAATAACTTGTTCATGGGCTTTTTAATTTTTTTATGTTAACGTCCATCTCTAGACCAAAACTACTAAATTTTTAATATTTTGGGAAAGAAAATAGGGTTATTTGGGATTTGTCCCCGTTAATTATTTGATATTGGCTTTGGCCCCTAAATTTTGCATTTCTTGGGGTTTGACCCCAAAGTAACTTTTAGCGACGTAAAAAATGTTTTGTGACTTTTGTGTCGGTAAAAGTCATTTTGAGGTTTAAACCCTAATAAAAGAAAATTGCAGGGGTTAAACTCAATTGCCAAGAATTAATGAGGACCAAACTCCAAATAACCCAATAAATATTGGGCTTTTTTTACTTGGCCCTCACTTTTAATGTGATATTTGACATAACCCCCACCTTGTTAATTTATTTGATTTACCCCCGTACAAGGGGGTTATCTCAAAATATTGAATACAAACAGGGGGTTAAGTTTAAGGTTTTATTCGACTTAGTCCCTGTTTGTAATGTTAAATTAGACTTACCCCCTACGTTGGGGGCGAAGTCAATGGATTATTAAAACAAGGGGTTAAGTGAAATGGTGCATTAAAATATGGGGGTCAAGTCAAAATGACCATTGATATTTGCGTACTGTAGGTGTATGCAGGGACGGAGGGACTGCAGGCCGAGTGGGGGCTGTAGCCCCCACAACTTTAAAAAAAAAAAATAGTTATATATACTTGTACTAAATTTAGGTGCAAAAAAAAAATATATTCAAACCAAGTTGGGGGCATTTCTTGAAATAAAGGAAAGATGACTTAAACCCTTAAACTAAATACACAAACCCATGCCCCTATCACAAACAAGAACCGGTCTTTCCCTATCCCTCCCTCTTTTGCTATCCGTTAAACCCTTAAACCAAATATCAAATTTCTTCTACTATCCCCCCTCTTCCCCCAGCAGATGCTCCCGCCCAGCCCTCCTCCGTCCACTGTCCTTCTTTGACCGTGGTATGTCTCTCTCTCTTTATTATTTCATTGTGTATTTATTAATATGGGAACTTATGATTTTTTAGTTTATTGTTAATTTAGTTGGTTATATTATATATTTCTTACTGTTATTGTTATATTTACGTTAAATGGTTATTGTTTTCTTTTTGTTTAGTCTTATTGTTGGCTGATTTAAATTCTAGGGTTAATATTGGGGGAAATTTTAGGATAATTTTAGATTAAAATGTTATAGTTTTTTATGCAATGGAGAATTTTAGATTAAAATGTTATAGTTTTTTATGCGAATTTACAAAAATATAGGTGTAAAAAAATAATTTTTATAAGTGTTTGGGGGCATATGTAAAAATAGTTAAAATTTTTATTTAACTTGCATTGAACTGACTATATTGATGTTAAAATTTGGGGTTATAATGTTAATGTTGGTTAGAGTTTGCTTTAATGTTAATTTTAGGGTTATAATGTTAATTCTAGGAAATAATTGGGGATATTGTTGGTTTAAATTTGAGATTGAAATGTTGGTTTAAATATTTATTTATTTTTCCATTAGATTAAATAAATTACGGTATTTTTTGATACATACTAAAAAATAACCTAAAAAAAATCCCGCCCCCGAAAATGGAAATTAAATTAGCCCCCACTCTCGAGAATTCCTCGCTACGTCCCTGGGTGTATGGAATTGATTTTGTATTGAATAGTTATCTTCCTGCTAGTAGTTGATTTTTGGGCCATTTTGTGCTTGCCCACTATTATTTTTTTTTAGAGAATTAAGGTAAAGGTCATGTTCCTTCCTATATTTGGATTTTTAGGACAATGCTTTTCAAGTTTATAAATCTAATCCCTGTAGTACAATAGCATTTATAAATCTAGTCCCTGTGGTACAATACCTTTATTTTTTTGGTCCGCGCTAACGGCATTATTTTTGACCATTTTTCATGGTATTTTTAGTACAAGGACTAAACTTATAAAATTATATGGAGTGTCCTATTTTTATACACTTTGAGCACTACGAGGACCTTTTCCCAAAACCCCCTTATTTTTTTTATTAATATTTAATTTTTTTAATTACTTTGCTCGAGATAATGTTGTGATTAGACATAAGTCTCCGCTTTTCAAAAATTAGACTCAAACCTTGAGTGTGAATGATCCCTCTTGTACCCTATGCATCAACTCGCTTATACCTTATGCATAAATCTAATTTTTGAACATCTAAGGGGTATCTCTATGACATTATCTAGGGGGTGAAAGTAAAAAAAAAACGTTAACTCGTTGATATTGAATTTGACCCGTGGAAAACACAAAAATTACTTTGGACATTTTGTACAACTTTTTCGGACTTATTTTATAGAACCTTTTGCATTGCTAAAAGTAAGTTTGGGGGTCAAACCCCAAGGAATGAAAGCTTTTGGGGCCAAATCAGTATGAAATAATTTTGGGGACCAGACCACAAATCACACTTGATTTTTTGTAGTACTATATTTTTGTTAATGTTCAGTCGCGACAGTAGATTACAAGAACTTGATTCAATTTTTTGTTGTTGCCCTTATGATAAATAATATTTGGGTAGTGTTTGGTGTATTTTTTTTATTGGTATATTGATTTGGATGGTTGAATTGTTTTCTTCGTGCTAATAGTTGATTTTGGGTAATTTGGTGTTTTGTCTTTATTAATAACATTGATACTAATTGTGGTCCCCATAATTTTCATGTGTCGGGGTTTAACCCCAAAATGACTTTTGGCGACATTTTGCGTAACCTTTTGAGGTCATTTTTGGGGTCAAACCCCAAGAAATGAGAACTTTAGGGGTCAAAATATGTATTAAAGATTGGGGCCAAACCCCAATAATTCATTAGTAACCTCTTAATTAAAAGAAGATTAGGACAAGGGAAATAAAGGTCAACCTATATCACTCCCCCACTCCGGACATAAGAACCCACTATATTGTTCGCCTTCCGGAAGAGGTAGGTTTTGCTAACATCTAGCAATAAAATCTTGATCCCAATAGCCTTTATTGGAATAAGAAAGGTTGGCGACTAATACTCTATCAACCTTCATCGCCTTCAGATATAGAACTCCATCCATGGCTTGGAATCAGGAGTAGCAGAATCTGATTTTTGGAATTCCAATCTTTGTCCCATATAACTCATTAATTTTGTGAACTCCATTGACAATATGCCATGTATTTGGGTCACATTGGGCGAGACCACCCAAAGAACTCGCTGAATTCCAAAAATAAGTGGTTGAAGGGAAATGTAATCCCCCCTTCAACCACTGAGAGGGTGTGAATTTAAAGATCACCCTCAACATCGACACAATTTTTGGGTACGAGGGCACACTCAATCGTTACCCAGGAGGGGATCGGATATACTTTCCTGAACTCACCTACCGTAATTTTAATAATAGTATACACCATTTTTGGTGGAAGAAAGGACGAATCAACGAGAATAGAGAAGAGGAAATGGCGATACTCAGAACAATCACTAGAAAAATAAGCAAGAGCAAGGAGAACTTACAATAAGATGGGGAAGATGAACGCTCCAAATGATCCTTTTGAATGAAGAAAGGCACACAAATGACGGTTCATTTTTGAATAATCAAAAACGAAATCCCATAAATCTAATCATATGGGACAGAACTTGAAGTCATTAATGTAACTGACAGTTCATTTTTGGACTAAAGACATGCCCTCGCACAAGCTCAAACGTGGAATTATCATAAAATTAATCTTTTGGGCCAAGAAATCATACAAAATCCTCCAGCCCAGTGTTGGTGAAGAATTTGAGGGGCAATTGTGGGTAGAAATCGCGATGATCCAAATTTCGACAGCCCAAAAAGCCTAATCAAGAGGTACAAAAACGTGTTGGTAAGTCAGGATTAATGTCACGTGGGATAAACATGGAAGGCTCAATCTTGTTATCTATAATCTCGGAGAAGATCAATATGGATTAGCAAACGAGCCCACCAGCAACTATGAAAGTTTGAACATGGCTCAACCACTCTTATTATTATAAATAGAATCCTCAATCCGGGACAAGGGGGCATATAATTCTTTATTAGGAAACTCCAAAAGAATTAATATACACAAAAAAACACCCCATGGATGTAGACAATTGCGAATCACGTAAATCCTTTGTCTTGTGATATTATTTTATTCTTTGATTGTTTCCCTACTACTTAGAATCATTAATTGTGATTATTTGCACTCACACCTTATTTCGTTTATTTTGTATAAAATAGACTCGGACTCAACAATTTTTAAAGAGAACGAAACAATGACCATGCGTCATCCCAAATCATTCCTTCTCTTCACATCTAAGGATGTGTGGAGGAGATCCGCATTGGGAGTCAGGTTTGTTTTATATCTTGGATGTAAAGTTTAAAGTTTAAGCTTAAAAAATCCTTTTTTTAATCTAACTATTATTATTATTCATTATTATTTTATAATTATAATAACCTATGTAGCACGGATACGGACATGGACATGGGTGTCCCATCCGACACGACACGGACACGCAGACATGACAAATTTTAAAAAATTAGGACACGACACGGCGGGGACATGACATCAAATAAATATTTTTTATAATTATTTTTATATATAAAAAAATATGAAATATCACATTTATACTAATCTCATACTAAGAACAACACTAAACATATAAGCATTAAGAGTACTAAATCCATTCTAAACATTAAACATCACAATAATACTAAATCCCATACTAATAACAATCAAAATGCAAAGAAACATATATAAACCATACATAACATTTGTCTTAAATCCATACAACACATCAAACTTCAATCCATACTAGTAACAACCAAAATGCATATAAAACCCATCCTAAACATTAATAGAAAATGAAATTATATAAACAGTTCTAAGTTTGTAAACAGAATTTATATAAACAAAGATTAAATAAAATTCATATAAACAGAGAATATGTTTGGGGATTAAACAGAGACAAACATAATGTATTAAACAGATGAGAAAAAGAAAAAAAAAGAGAAAGGTTCACTTAATATGTTTGGTAGTAGCAAAAGCAAAAGCAGTAGTGCAAAAATAAAAAATAAAAAACTTACCGACAGAGATCTGAGTGAAGAAGACTTGAGACATGGTTAGTTTTTGAGTGAAGAAGATGCTGGAGAAGAGGGGGAAGTTGTCGGAGAGGTGTGTGTGTGTGTGGTGTGGAGAGAAAGAGAACCTTACTTTGTTTTTGAGTTTGAGAGAGTGGTGGGCTTTGAGATAGTCGTGGGTTTTGAAAATTTAAAAAAAGAGTTTAAGTTTTTAAAATTAAAAACTTACCCCATTATATTTTAGTACTTATTATGTTTCTTGCCCCTTTTTTTAAAAGTTATTCTATTTTTTAGTCAGCCGTGTCCCTTACGTATCTCAGCCGTGTCCATGTCATGTCCAACTATTTTTAAATGACTTTTAAGTCCGATACGCCATGTGGCGTGTTGGACACGTGTCCAAAGCGTTTGAGTGTCTCTTCATTGATAATAACCGACCCTCTTTTTTCAAATCCGTTTTATTTTCCTTAAACGTGTACACCAAACATTCCCCTCCTTCAAAAAAGAAGCTCTCTTACATTTCTTGTCACAATCACAAATGCCCATATAAATAAACATATTTTTCTCTCTCTATATTTACTCACTTCAATCAATGAAATGGAAAAAGGTTCTGGTTCTGGTTCTGGTTCCTCCGATCAAATTTGAGCAAAACTTGGTATGTCTATATGTTCATACTTTCCCTTAACTCAATTTTTTTAGTTTGTGATAATACCCTTTTACAATGTCAAAGGTTTGTTCATTTTTTCTCTTTAATGTTCAACCTTCACTAAAATGACCAAATTCTTGTTCTTGTTGACAAAAAATATTTGGGTACCTTTTGGTCTTTGTTAGTATTGATATATTGATTTTGTTGATATAAATATATTGTTATATTGTTTTTTTTTCCACTCGTTCTCTTTAATGTTCAGCCTTGACCGAAATGACCAAATTCTTGAATTTTTGTTGAGATAAAATATGTGGGCACTGATGGTCTTTTTAGTGAAAATTTGTATGATAAATTTACAAGTGTTCTGACTTTTGGTGAAATTTTAGTTTGTCACACTTGTATAAGAAATTTAACGCAAACTCTATAATAACTTGTTGATGGGTTCCTAGGTGTGTTTTATTTTTATTTTTTCATTTTTTCCGCTTCAACGTTCAGCCCTTTAATAAAATAACCAAATTCTCATTTTTTTGTGAGAGACAAATATTTGGCTATTGTTTGGCGTAGGTAAGTAATTTGTGTTGAATTGTTTTGTTGATGCTAGTACTTGATTTTTCGGTCATTTTTTTATTGCCCCTATCAAATTTTTGTCCATGGGGGTTGAGTCTAATTTTTGAATTCTAGGGGTATGTCTAAATTTTCTATTATCAAGAAGGTGGGTAACCCCCCCCTCAATTGTTTGATTCCCCCCAATTTTTTTTGGGGTTGGGTTGGGTTGGGTGGGTGGGTGCTGTTTGACCCAAAATGACTTTTAGGGTCCGTTTGGTTCGGGGTGAAATACTTACCACGGTTAAAAGTAAAATGGTGAAATGTTTTTCACATATAAAATTAATTTTTACTTGGCGTGACATTGTGAATAAGTCATGGGGGTTGTGGGATGTCTTTTTATCCCCGAGTCGGATCCATTGGGTAAGGGCTAGATCGGTATGTTAGAGTCTTGGCACCGCACCCTCCTAAGGGTTGGCAAGGGGCTAGTAAAATATGGATACTGGTACCTCACTGTATTTGTTGGACGATTTGGCGGGAACTGAATGCAAGGAAGTTGTTTCTTTGAGATTACATTACATGTTTTTGAGTACACTGATAATTTGGTACAAGGATTGCCATAACACTTCGACTTTTATCTTTTTAAACTTTTTGATAGAGATTCATAATGGATTGTAGTTCAGGGTGACCCTTCTAGTGTTCTGTTTCTTTCTTCCTTGTCTTTGTATATACGTCCTATACATTCTGTATACGGGTTCCTCCCCCTCTTGGCGGCATTTTTAGTTTATATATTTCATTTACCTATAAAAAAAATTGTGAATAAGTGCAAACCCTATAAGTGTGAGACTTTAAACAAAAATAGTGAGTTTTTTAAGATGGTGAAAACATATTTCACCATCTTACTTTTCACTACGGTGAAAGATATTTAACCTCGGACCAAATGGACCCGAGGGACATTTTGTATAAAACTTTTAAGATGATTTGTTGCCCACTGATGAAATTTTGGGCAAAACTAGGAGTAATTATGTCTTCCAAGTCAATAATTTTAATTTCTCACATTTGTATACGAAATCTAACCAAATTCTCATATTTTGGGAGAAAATAATAATGGGTCCTGATTGGTGTATGTAAGTAAATTCGTGTGGAATTGTTATACTCGTCCTAATAATTTATTTTTGGGTCATTTGGTTTTTGCCCCCTATTAAATTGTGGGTTTTTTCCCGACTTACCTCCGGGATAGTAGCACATATAGGCATACCCCCTAGAAATTCAAAATTTAGACAAACCCTTTGGACAAATGAACTTAAACAATCATAATTCATCATAACCCATGATCATAATACAAAAGTAAAACCCATAATTCTGTGTTATTATCATTAGTGTTCCACCTTTCTAGATACGTGCTTCTTGATTAATATTAACATTTAACTTGTTTTTAAAGAAGAAAAGGCTAGGAGTTCTTTTCCTTGGGTTTCTTGCTTTGTGGGGATAATATGAAGTGGAAAAGTTTGTCGTCTTGCATGTCTTGACATATAGTGTGGAGGGAGTGAAATGGGAGAATCTTTGAAGATAAAGAAACATTTAGGGTCTGTTTGATAGGCGTTGATTTGTTTTCTGCGGAAAATACTTATTTTAGTTCATTAATTACTTTTTTTGTGTTTGATTTCAAATACATTCTATGAAAACAATAGTTATAGTTATAGATATGAAAAAGTGCTTTATAGTTTTATCATTTTAATGAAAAACATATCTAACCCATGCCCGAAAAATTGATTTCCATGGAAAACTCCAAAATAAACCCAAAACATTCCTATCTTTTTCCACTCAGCTTCTTATAAAAATGAATTATTTTTCAATTATTTTCCAACTTTGTAGATCAATCACACCCTTAAAGAATAGTTTCTATATAAATAAAAGTTCTTGTTTCCGATAAAAAGGACCCTAATCCTATAATTTCTTATTGCTGTAGAATAGTATAATGTTCAGAACAAGTCATTTGGCATTCTCTTGTTGCAGGGCAACTTGGATAAAACTTAAATAATTTGTCCATGGTTCACATTCTTTATAAGACTTTCTTGGTAAATTCATTTGGGTGTCCTTTATGACGAATATGGTCTAATAACGTTTGAAGTCTCTGTGTTTTACTAATTCTAATGGCCATGCAAGTCAGTTTGTTCTGTTGACATTGTAGAGTTCTGATTGGATATTGTTTCTCAAATATGATTTCTGTCATGAAAGGTATAAATGTACTGATTGTTTGGATTCAGAGTAGATACCTGTTGTTTGAGTTTTCGGATTAGGAACCCTATGTTGCTACCCTCGTTTGACCCATTGTTTAAGTATGAATCCACTTAACGTTAGTTATTATGGATCTGGATTATTGATCCCTTGCTTAACATATATATTATTCTTGTAGTACCATCGGAATCACGGTTTTCAGACGTTGAACTGAGGTCGGATGACATGGTAATATGCTCGGTGTTCAAAATATGTTCTCCCGAAAAGCATGGGTGGTGTAAAATAACAAGGAATTCTGATCTATGTTCTGCAATAATGCAAAACATGAGGTATGCTGCATTTCATTTTAAGTTATTTAATAAGTATTATTTCATTTGTTTAATCAAATTTTCTGCTTACTGTTATTGGGGATATGTTCTGTATTTTGTCAGCACATGTTATAATTATTTCTTTACTTGAAACATAACATATTTTATTAAAACACGGATCAGTGGACCAGCAGTCCACAGTGTAAATAGAAACAAAAATATAGAGAGATAAACAAAAAACATAGCCCACAACCAAACCATCCAGCTGAGGGTAATTTAGGACGACATAGTATTTTTATAATGATTGGATGACGAGGCCCAAAGTTGATTCAATGAACTTGATCCTCTTCAAATCCATTTCGTCTTCCAATTTTTCTTTAAAAATTATGTTGTTAGATTATAACTATGTGCTCTAAAAAATTTCCATCACCCCCCTTCGCTCCTCTCTGTAAGCAAGAAATTTTCGCGCAGCCACCCAATGTCATCCATTCTTAAAGCAGCATACTAATAGAGTTTTGAGTCCAAAGGAGACTTTAAGTGTAATTATTAATCTGTACTTGAAGTCTCAATACGCTCTAATCCTTGACCTCCACCCATCTCCAAACCCACTTGTGCATCGAAATGCCTCTACAAACTCATTTGCTATTGAGACCAAGTCTAAGGCTTTTCTTACTTCAGAAAAGCTGCTGGTGCCAAATTATTGTTACCTCTCAAAACCTCTCTTACATCTCAGAGAGAAGCTTCGGCTAACAGTTTATAGAAAAGCATGTTACAAGGCTGATCATTTTATAGTTTTCCAACTTCAACGATGATATACCTTTAGGGATCTAACACATATTACTATATTCATATGAGCATTCATCACTCCATTTCCAAATACCTTTAGGGATCTAACACATATTACTATATTCATATGAGCATTCATCACTCCATTTCCAAACAAATGCCCAAACACTCTTAGGGTCCGTTTGATTGGTGTTGATTTGTCTTCCACGGAAAACACTTCTTTTAGTTCATTTTTGAACTTTGTGGTGCTGATTTTAAATTCATTTTATGAAAAGAATAGTTGCAAATACGAATAGTGCTTCATAGTTTTTATCATTTTCCATGGAACACATTTCTCATCCAGCACCCAAAGAATGACAACCAGGTTTGGAAGCAACAAACCATAGGGGCTTTTAGATACTTTCTTTTGAAAAATGCAACTGATTTCCATGGAAAACTTCAAAACTAAGACCAAACCACTCCAATTTTTTTCTACTCATTTTCCAAACTTCTTATAAGAATGAACTATTTTTCAATCATTTTCCAACTTAGTAAGTCAAACACACCCTTAATGTTGTTTTTTCGGTTACAATTCGACATTCTTTCTTTGCTGCCATAATAAGACCATCTGGATGTGGTACTCTCCTTATAAACCGACTAGATCTTCTCTCCATCAAAACGGGTTTTCTAGCCATTCTTCCCTTTTCGACTAATTGGCCTAACTAAGAACCTCGCCTTCACCCTTCCTTCATAGTGTATATTATTTCTGAAAAAGCTCACAACTCACTTAACTATATCCTTCTCAGTTTATAGGATCACACATCTGTTTCCAACTTGTTGACCTTTCTCCCACTTGCAATTTTATTTAACGGTTCAATATTTTACCCATTCTCTTCCCAATTGCCCTTATTTTTTTTAACGAATAAGAAACAACTTCTATTTGAGGAAAATTAAAGATACAAAGGAGGAGGTGGACATGGAGTATAAATAATAAAGGAAAAATTGGGGTGTGGGGTGTGGGGGTGGGGAACAACATCCAAGGGCAACGTCAAAGAGTTATACCACCACCTCCCGCCAATGACTTAAAATACAAGAGATACTTATGCTCTTTTCCACGCCATGCCATTGCTCTCTTATTCGGGGAGAGTTGTTAAAAGGATGGGGAAGTGATGATGGGTAGGCGCTTGAATTTTGCCAAGAACCGAAGAAAGAGCTTTTGATTATGGAGGCAATTTTGGAACAAAGATTAAAAGTTGTGGTTTGGGAGGGTTGGAGTAAATAATTTGGATTTCTACACTTGTGTTTTTACAGAATGGGATATTGAATGCTTGTGTTAATTAAGCACATCTGGACTTGATACTAAGAAAAACCACTCCTTTAGGCCAATGTGCTATTAACCCTATGGACTCTCTAATTCACATCAATACTCCCTTGGAAAGGTTTCGACCTATAACTCAAAGAGGATTGCCATTAGAGTTTGGGACAGACTAGATAATGTGGTCCACAAGAGTATCGCAATGTGCTTCCTCAGCCGCCAAACATGGGTCAATGTTTTTTTGCAATAGCACTGATCTAAATCTTCTTCTTGGATTAACTGACGCGAGACAAACTGTTTGTAGTGAAAACACTTGAAAGCGTTTGTTGACGGTGCCTCTAGCCTTAGATGGTACGACTCGACATCGTTCACAAGTGTGGGAATGTCACTCAAATTCAATCCTAGAAAACACGTTGCTGTGGGTTGTGAATGTAGCGACTGATATTGCTCCCCGCTCACCGCAAGTTCAACCCTCATACAGAACAACTAAACTATCCATATAGTTAAGTAATCTCGAAGGAAATGTTGAACTCTCACAAATAATTTGCGCTCATGCTTGAGTGATCAAAGCTACCCTCTTCTCCTCTTTCATCTTTGCGAGTACGTTGCAGGTTCGTTAACTGACGGTGTTTTACAATCCCGTTTTAGTCTTGGCAAAGCTTGTAGTTTACGGGCCGCCACCAATCGAACACGATTCACCCTTGAAATAGCCAATAAAATTATGCGTCGAGATGAATACAACTGTCGATACCAATAAAGATGTTGTCGTGGAGACTCTTCTTCAATAGACGCAAAATCTGACTCAAGTTGCCTTCCCACCCGATATCCCAAGTCGTCTCATCGTAATCCTTATAAACTGGGGCTTTCTCGTGGCCCAATGAAGATGTCCGTTGAGGTTGGGGAGGAAGCTGAGGTAGCTTCTCGAGCTAAACTGGAGTCTTTTCGCGGCATGTCTTATCAGGGATCCACGTTGGACAATTGTACATCTCATGTACCCGACCCCAGCAGGGAATGCAATGGCCACACTAACGGGAGCATATGAGGTCACGTTCGGGTTTAATTTTTGAAATAGATATAGGTCAGATGTGCTCAGGAGGAAGATGTTCTTTGCCAAAAAGGTACCAACTGGTGCATTAGGATCAAATAATGCTTCGACCTCACACTATTCTTTACCCCCAAAATTCCCTAATACAATGGTCGGGTCATAGGTGGGTCGCTAAACCCAAGCACGAATCTGTTGGCCACAGTATCTCATAACATCCCTCATATTAAATGGAGATGACATACTGAGCAAGCATTGAAGGGAATATGTGGGTGCTTCACAAGCGCCCGACCTTCAATGAGGATGATGGCGGAAGTTGGGGGGCTTTTTACCCGTGGTTAATGGGGTGTTTGGTGAAGGAAGGAGGAGGAAGGGTTGTCTTTGTCTTGCAGGGGGCAGAACTGGAAGTTGATGGGACTGTCGGCTTCAGGCACATTCCTACAACGGGGTCGATGCTTGTGGTCGTTAAGGACCCCAACGCCCGCTACTATTACCATGACGTAAACGACCCAGGATTGGTGTAGAGCGGGTAATGGCGATGGTTAGGGATTAAAGATCGGCCCTACTCTTGCCGAGGGTTGATCCTAACGTCTCCTAAATCTCTGTCTTCTTCTTTTATCATCCGGATTGATAGTTCTTCTTTAACGCCATTTTTGTACGTTATGGTTTGTCCTACACCACAACTCTGAAAACCTGAATAATATTCCATCATAAAATAAGGGGCAATTTAATCTATTAAAAGCTAAAAAGACAAAAACACACACACTTATTTAGTTATATCCGAGTGGCTAAACCCAACCTATAGTAAAAATAGGAAAAATTAAAGTGCACGAGGAAAAAAAAACTAATAATCTCTTGGTATTCTCTAATTCACATCAGTCCTATTTTTTTTTTCTCCATAAAAATTGACATCTATTTAAGAATTTGTATCATATTAGAAACATGTTCAATGTTTTTGTTTTCTATTGCTTTTTTATGATAAAGAATGCCACCTTAGGTACGCAAAAAATGAAACAATATGGAGTATGGATGCAGTTTTCCTTCCGGTGTACCCAAGAACTATTAAGTTTTAGTTATATGTAATTGTTTGTTTAATTAAGACACCATCTTTCTGTCATCATAATTTTTTTTAGAAGTAATTAATCTGTTTTTTTTTGCTTATACAGTTCGAATGAGATACTTGTTGATGAGACTGTTATTCTGAGTGGAGATACTGCTGTGATAAAGTGTGGAAATGAAATTATTCCGTTTCCGGGTCCAGTTGGAGAAGGTCTACTTTAATACACATTGATTTCTTTGTTTTCCCATCAAGTCTTTACAATAACAAGTTACTATTGTATCATACATGTCTGATAATTAGTGCATCCTCTCCTGGTGCCTTCCTTTGTACAGTTAACACATAATAGAAATGACATACATGCTGTGAAGCACGGAAACGGACACGAGCACGGGTGTCGTGTCTGACACCACACTGGCATGCCAACATGACAAATTTTAAAAAAATTGGACACAACACGCTGGGGACACGGATACACATAAATATTTTGTAATAATATTTCATGTATACTTCGATCTATTTGCACTAAAAAAAAGTAGTAGTCAAACTAATTATCTAATTATTTAAAGGGGGTTTTGGGGAAAGGTCCTCATAATTCCCAAAGTGTATAAAAATAAGACACTCCACATAATTTTATAAATTTAGTTCCTGTACTAAAAACAGCATGAAAATGGTGCCGTTGGCGTGGACCAAAAAAATGTACTCCTAACTCTAAAGGGACCACCCAAATAAATGCTATTGTAGCATAGGGACTAGATTTATAAACTTGAAAAGCATTGTCCTAAAAATTCAAATAAGGAAGGAACATGATCTTTACCTTAATTCTCTATTATTTAAAATAACATGGTCACATATGTTATAAAAATATTTAAACCACAAGTCAATAGTTATACATTCACATAAAGTCTTGTATCACACCTAACTCTTAAGCATTAAGTAACAATCATAGTTGTCAAATTGTGAATCGAATCATGTATCAGAAACCCTATGAATCGTGAATCGTGTATCAAATCGTGAATCGAATCGTAAAAATTAATATAATTATAAAATATGCAGGAAATAAATTAATAATATATAAATTCAAAGAGAACACATTAAGAATATGTAATAAAACATATTATGACCTTAAAACCCATTATAAAACATGATTTCATTAAAATTTAACTAGCAAAATGAACTTCCATGTCCAAATTATGGCCAAATTTTAACAATACCACCACCTATAATGTTAAAATTTAAACACAACAGTATATTATATAATATAAAATACAAATAAAGATTAAACATAACATTACAAAAAATATAACTTATAAAATTCTTGCACAAGATTTGTTGGCTTCAATCGAATGCAAAGCTACCTTCCTTTCTCGATCAACTTCAAAGAGGTTACAAGAGAAGAAAAAAGTGATCGCAACACGAAATAGAGGAAATCCCAACTTCGAACAGGTTAAAAGAGAAAAAGAAAAGCAATCTTTTCGTTCTAGTATAGTATGTGTTTGAGTCGCTCTCTCTTTCGCAAAGGGTAACTTAAGTTTGTACAAACTTCTTATTATTTTAATAATAAGACATTTTTTAGGGTTATTTTAAAAGGAAAAAGAACGAGTACGAGCTTTAAGTTAGTTGAAAATACCCAATATCCTCCGAGAAACATGAATTGCACCTGAATCATGAATCGGTGCGATTCATGATTCAACTTTCAAATCGGCCGATTCAACCCGATTTTTGGAACCCATCCGATTCTATTCCCGATTCGTATCGATTAGTATGTGAATCGGATCAAATCGTACGAATCGAATCGCGAATCGTAAGATTCTGACAAATATGGTAACAATCAATATATAAAAAGAATCCATTATAAACAAAAATATTAATAATTTTAATGGGCTAAATGAGTGCTTTAATGCTCCTCATTTATCACCATATTCGGCTAGACCAAAAACTTCATCATCACTCTTATAAGTGTCCAAGAAGTGTTTGCGGAGTCTCACAAAAGTGTCAGACTATTTTTAAATGCGAAATCAATTCGACACGCCACGTGATGTGTCAGAGGAGTGTCGTACGGGTGTCGTGTCCATGAGAGTGTCCGAAACAGGTACGTCACTTTTGACGTAATGTTCGTGCTTCATAACATACATGTGTTTTTGTATATGATATTGAAACTCCTTGAAGATTTACGTTATGGGTTTATTTGACGTACAAGTTGTTAAAAAAATGTTAACTTATGTTGATAATTGGTTCAACATTTTTGAAGGATGAGTGTGTGATGATAAATGTTATTTTTGAAGGGTTAATTCAATATTTCTAGATATATTATGTAACTACATCCCAAGTCTATTATGGGTAGTAGTTGAAACTTCTCGTGGGTAATTACTATTATTTTCAATATTCTTTTATCAGAATCAAACTTTGCCATAAGCAATAAAACTTCCTATTTTCTTAATAATAGAAGTCCATATTTGCTTATTTTTATGTCATCAAAATATGTTTTTTTTCCAGTTATACACACGGTTACACATTTCAAAACATTTTGATTTATTGGTACCTTTGATTACTCATAACTCCGTCACAACATTTAAAACCTTTTATTCATATATACCAAGATACAAAATCTTAAAATAAGCCATAGGATAATGTTAACGGTGCTATAATAAACATAATTTAAAACATTGCACACACATCAAATATCACGTATATGCCACCCTTTGTAGACATGAAGAATAATATTTACTTAATTGATGCAATTTTGATTTTCCTTACAACACATGTCAGTCTCGTGGGAAATCGAATCGGCAATTTTGATGGGATCAAATGATTTTGTCCCTTATTTCAGCAGTGATTGAAATAATAATTTTTCCTTAATGAAATAAGTATATGCCCTCTATATGTCTGGATATGTATCCAGGTGTAGAAGATAGAAATTCTGTATATTTTTCTCCAGCTGGAGGCCTTTATATATAGCTCTTACAATATGAATAAAGGGAACACACAAGCATGATTTATGCATAAGATTAAGTCTAAGATAGGCAAATCTTTACACTAATGATTCCCATAAAACATGGCATGCTTTAAGGAACATGTTTTAAGGAGCCATGTTTTAATGAGAACATTCCCTCGCAGACTCGGTTGTCCTGGAGAGACGAGGTTGGATCGTAGCAGAGTGAAGCGATGTTTGTGGAGTCCTTAAGTGAGAATATCTGCGAGCTGATATGGAGAAGGGACCAACCGAACCCGATAAGTGTCGGAGAGAAGGCGTTCTCGGATGATATGATAGTTAAGTTTAATATGCTTAATGCGAGCATGAAAAACGGGGTTTGAGGCCATGTAGGTAGTGTTGAGGTTCCCACAGAATAGGGTAAAGGATTTGGGTGGAGGGAACTTGAGTTCGGTAGGAAGATGGGAGATCCAGGTGGTCTCGGCACAGACATGGGCAAGAGAACGGTACTCGGCTTCAGCACTGGAGCAGGATACAGTAGGTTGCTTCTTGGCGGTCCAAGAGATGAGATTGGACCTCAAGAAGATATAAAGACCTGTAGTAAAGTGGCGAGAGTCGAAGCAGCCACCCAAATCAATATCAGAGTAAGTTGTGATAGTAACGGGGGTGGGTAAGCGACGGAAGATAAGGCCCTAAGTCAAGAGATCCTTTGAGATAGCGAAGGATTCGTTTGGCAGCAATGAGGTGAGGTGATCTAGGTGCGCTCATGAATTGAGCAACATGATGGACACTATAGACTATGTGAGGGCGGGTGAAGGTAAGGTACTGGAGGGAACCAATTAGCTGTCGATACTCAGTGGCATCATATACGAACTCATTGGTGTGAGCTGATAGTTGGGTTTGGCACAGACTGGAGTGGAGCATGACTTACAGTCTGTCATACTGAACCGCTGTAGAAGGTCAATGGTGTATTTGGGAGAAGATGAAGATGGTGTGGGAAAAGTTGGCTTCTAGACCCAGAAAATATGATAAGGGATCAAGATCACTGAGCTCAAACTTTTTGCCAAGAGTGGTGATGAAGGAGGTGATTAGGGAAGGAGTGTTACCTATCAGAATTATGTCATCAACATAGAGAAGGAGAAGCATAACTTCAGAGTTTGATCAGTAAATGAATAAGGAGTGATCTGCCTGACTTTGATTGAAACCAAACTGTAGGTGAAAGCTGTTGAGACGTTGAAATTATGCTCGAAGAGCCTGTTTAAGGCCAAGGATGGCTTTCCTGAGGAGACAAACATGATGAGGGTGATTGGGTCTGCAAAAATTGTAGATTGGCTGATGTAAACAGTCTCATATAATACACCATGAAGAAATGCATTTTTTTACATCAAGCTGACGATGAGATCAACCCATGGAGACGAAAATGCTGAGTACAGTCTGTACTGTGGTTGGTTTAATGACGGGACTGAAAGTTTCATCAAAGTCAACCCCGACTTGTTGATGAAAGCCTTTTACAACAAGTCGGGCTTTGTGACGGTCAATGAACCCATTTGCTCGTCATGTAGTCTTAAAAAAATCATTTGCAGCTAATCACATGTTGTTGAGGAGCAGGAGGAATAAGAACTCAGGTGGTGTTCTTCAGCAGTGCATTGAACTCATTGACCATCGCCTAGCGCCATTCAGGAATGCGTGAGGTTTGTGAGTAGCAAGTAGGTTTTGTGGTCGGGAAGGGGAGATGAGCCAAAAGGGTTTTGGGAAGAGGATATCTAAAAGTGCCATCTGTCCGGTGAATAAGTTTACGAGAGCCATCCTGATGTCTAGTGATTATGTGGTGTTGAGAAGAGGTGTTGGGGGTCTACTGGAGAGGGAGAGGGAGATATGGATGGGGGAGAAGGTGGTAGGTTAGTATTCGTAAGGAAAGTAAGAATTGGGTGATGGGATGGCCGATGCCGATAATAACAGGGGAAAGGTGCCATATGTTTATGGGCTAGTCTGGCTTCAGGACTAGGAGGGTTAGGGATGTTTGGTGAAGGAGTCCAGAGTGGTGGTAATACTGGAGAGGGAGATGGAAAGGGAGATATAGATAGGGGAGAAGGTGGTGGGTTAGTATCCGTAAGGGAAGTAGGGATTGGGTAATGAGATCGTCGACACTGATAATGATAAGAGTCTAGAGTGATATGCCTGTGGAGAAGGAGCAATTTGAAGCCCAATAGATGCAGAATGTTAAGATGAAAATCGAGTAAATATGGGCAATTGAGAGCAGTTACGAGCACAGTGCCTAGAGGCAAGGCATTGGGTTATTATGCTAGATGTTGGGTTGTGGGTAGTGAGGAAAAGTTGCAGCTGGGGTGGGGGTGGGGTTAGGGTAGTTGAGAGGGTGGGAGAGGAAGATTGCCGGCAGGGGTTTGTCGGAAAAGTGATTTCCGATTGAGGATATTAAAGGTCGGAAGGATAAAGGTGAAGAGCGTTTTCTTTTTTTGAATAGTCACTCCGATGGTGAATAATGATTCTGATGATGAAGAGTGATTCCGACTGTGCTGCCGATGTGAACAGTGATGCCAACGATGAACAATATTCGTTGTAGGAAAAGGTATAATAGAAGAGAGAGGGAGTTGTGAGGTGAGAGGAAGTGTTTTGCCACCCACAGAGGGATGCCGGAAAGAGGACAAATTCATCGGAAAAATAAAAGGGGAGAAGAAGGTGAGCATCTGATACCATGTAGAAGATAGAAATTCTGGCATGTTTTAAGGAGCATAAGGAACATGTTTTAAGGAGCTTTTTAACACCGGGATTATACAAGAAGTTCAAGTGTTTGATATATGTATGACATGGACACAATTACTTCTTGAAAGTGTTCATATCTCTCAACGAATGTCATTTCCCAATGTATTTGAGATAACATTTTCCCATACTTAGGTTGTTAATACAATTTTTGGTTGGTTAGTTTGAAGGTTATTTTTTCTTTGAATTTTTATATGCTGCTGTTTGCGTGCGCGCCTTGTGCATTGGGGATGACCCTTTAATCCTCACAATAAAATAATTATTTGTTGATAATTCTTTTGAAATGAATTCAATGTTTGTTAATTAAAGTTTTTTTATATATTCTAAATTTCTAATGTGTGAAAATTATTTGCACTCTGATTCAGATTATCTCTAATGTCACGAGTGTAGAATGAATTGTCTAATATGTTTTTATATTGATATTTTAGGATACTTGAGTTACGTATTTAAAGTAATGCCTACCCAGGAGTGTTGCAAGAAAGAGTTAAAGGTGAAATATCAACCATGCCTGCCACCTTCAAATTTATCATTGATATCGTGTGATTGATATCTGTACAATATTAACCCATATTTGCATATCTAGATTTCTGTAGATGTTGAACATGCAAAATGCAATATTTGTTTGAATGTATGGCATGATGTCGTCACGGTTGCCCCGTCTGCATAACTTCTGGTATGTGGCTTCAACCACTTTTTAATCATAACGAGTTTTTCGATTAAAGTTGTTGGTTTATATTCACACATCTTTAATACGAGTATTTCCAGTAATGGGTGTTTCTCAGAGTGGTTAAGAAGGTCGCAGGAGAAACATGCAAGTGTTCTTTGTCCCCAATGTAGATCGGTTGTACAGTTTGTTGGAAGAAACCACTTTTTGCATAACATTGAGGAGGTATTATCTCGTGTTGCCTAATCCATATATTTTCTCCAGCTTATAATGAGGATTAATATGTTTTAACAGGCTTATTTACAGTCACAAGTCAATCTTATTGAATTTGTTATGATGTTGATGTTGATGAGTCTGAGGCTGTGTTTCGGGTTTTTAGCATGATTGGAAAATGGGATTTCGGGAAAAAATCCGAATTTTTTGGCCAAATGATTTTTTGGGAAATGGATTTTTTTTCTTTCTGAAATTGGGAAATTCTGAAAAATCGGCAGAAACATAAATTGGAAAAAAAATTCAGAATAATATAAAAAAACGGAAAATTCCGACAAACCGGAATAGTATCGGAAAATATCGATCGAAATAATTTTAGAAAATCAGATTGAGAAAATCTGAAAATCAGAATTACTTCCAATTCTGGTCCGATTTTTCCCCCCCAGAAAAATCAGAATTCGACAGTTGAAAATATCATTACAAAATTGGAAAAAAATTTAATCAGATTTCAGGAAAAATATGCCCTCATAGTTGTTTGTGCTGGTACATACACATTTTGAGACTGTATAATCAATAAAATAACACATTTTGTTGCATTTTACTCTGATGCGATTTAATTTTTCATGGTTTTGAAACTTTCTTGTTTATCGTACTTTTATGCAGGATATACTACTAACTGATTCTTCACTAAGACGTTGCAAGGAAGAGCTGGCACTTTTAGATTCTTATTCATTGATAAAGTCACCTCTTGTGAGTAACATTACTTGTGATCACTTATGTTTTATGATTGTATGGCTCATTGATTTTGTGCACGTGGACGACGTACAATTAGTTTGTTGGCAAAATTATGGACGGGTCCTAAACTTGCTTCGTGTTCTCCAGCAGGTCACGTTTTTATATTTATTTGGGTGATAGGTCCTATACCTTTTTATTTTTAAAATTTTTGAATAATGAGTTTTTTTTGAATGGTTGATGAAGTTGTATGTTGTGGGGTTATCTATGTAGTTTAAGAAATTTTAATCTTTTGCAAATAAGGTGTGAAGAAGGGTTTTTGGATAGATAATCTGAATCCATTAGAGTACTTGATTTGTGGAGGATATAATTCTTTTGGGGTGATAATTATTTCGACAAATAATTATTTGTATACTCAAATGTATCTTATGTATTTGTGATTTATACATATAAGTTGTCTGTATGGCCTATCATTTCAAATATCTTCTGACAGGACTTATCGTTTAAATGTGACAAACTTAGGACATACGCATTAATAGCCCTAATTTGTTCTATTTTTTAGTGGACATTTTCACGTTATTTTTTAACGTGGTTTGAATTGTTAGATGCCATAGATCCCAAAGGATGTCGATTTTTTTAGAGTTCGTGGCTTCGGAGAAACAAAATATTTTAGTCCCAAAGATGTCCATGGATACGTCAATCATGTATGTATTTCACCTTTTTTCTTCTTTAAAATCATTGATTTCAATATAAGTTTGATAAATTTGAAAGTTTAAATAGAAGTATTAGTGTTACTATTTGTTAATTATCAGGAGAAACCCTCATTTCATTCAACTAATAAAGGTTTAACTCTTAGCCACCAAGACATTTTTAAATAGAATCCTAATTACAATTGAAAACATAGATAATTAAAATATAACCAAAAACTAATTTATGAAATAATTGTTCCTCTCGCTATCCAAGCCAGCATTTTGTGGTGCTTTTGGACGTTGGGGAACTGTATTTGTTTCAACTGCGGATTACTTCATAAATTTACTTGTTATTTATCAAAAACATAAAAATAAAAACCAATAACTAACTCGTCTTTCTTCAAAATAAAGACATATTCTCGTCCAACTCGGTCTGTTGCAAAGCTGCTGAAGATTCATCCACCTTCAACGGTTTGCCAGCAAGCTGCGCTATAGGAATGCACAGGTAAGGTAGTAAAATCCACACATCGCGATAAGAGATTCTACTTTAGCACAACTTTCTGCAGCCCATTTGATATCCTCGTTGAAAATTTGTTTACAAACCAAATTTCTCTCAACCACAATCTCTTAACATTTTGTTCCCAGATCAATCGGATTACCTAAGGACTTGATATCGGAAAAAAGTGTAATTTATCAAGCAATCCTACGAAACTTCCTCCTTAAGATTGTCTTTTCATGTTGCGACCATGCGTGAACTTGTGGACCAGAGAATTCTCAGAACTCTAGCAAACGCAAATCAATAGAAAGAAACTATTGAGAAATTTGAACGGAATGTGATAAAATCGATGAATAACATGAGCACCTGTAACTAACTAGTTCAGCACGTGCTGAGGGTGTTTAAAGAGCAAAGTCTTTACGAGAACTTCTAGAAGTACTAACGTTCAATATCTGGTCAAAGTGTTTCAAGTAAAATGTATACTTGACAAATTTATAATGCAGTCAATTTGATACAAACATGACTGTACCTATTAAATGGACCTGCTCCAATATATTTAATTTCTTAAAAATATTCCCCCTTTGGGGTGGTGGTGGTGGTATGTTATGCATGTGTTATTTCCCCATTATATTTTTGCATCATGCAATTTTCTGTCAGTACCAAAAAGTCTGTTAGTTTCTTTAGTTCAGCATTCACATTGTCAAGTGGATATTCTGCCCAACTGCTACACTATTGAACTTTGGAACTTTTAATGACCTTTTCATATGTTTTTACATCAGGTCATTAACAATGGGAAAAAGACTCATCGAAATAGGGCACGTCTACTACCAGATGAGCAAAGTGATGGCATGCAGCATTCATGCCCTCAATGTGGTAATGAAATGCTTATTCAAATGTATATATTTTGTTGAAAATTAAAAGCAAATTAATATAGCACAATGTGTAATGTGCACTATATATTCATATTTTCTTCTCTCACTATCACATTGCTCTTCAAAAAATCTTAGGGTTCGTTTTCTTCTGGGTGAAACATTTTTAACCGCGGAGAAAAGTAAAATGGTGATTTTTTTTTTTTTTTTTGCTTTTACATATTTGGAATCAAATTTTATTCGTCAAAATTTTGAATAAGTGCATACGCAATAATTATGCAACTTTGAACAAAACATAACTACAAATAGGTAAATATATATTTCACCATTTCTGCAGTGAAATTTACTCTGACCCAAACGGACCCTTAGTAATTTTCTCATGTAATATGACATGAGCTGTTTTAGTGATGTTCAATTGACATATTTCTTCCTAGTATGAATAATTGGTCTTGAGCTGCAAGAATTTCTGTTATACTTTTTCATTATGGTTTTAGAATTAGTTTTCAGTATTGAACTGACTCATATGTATCTCTTAGACACCGAGCATGCTGGGTTTCAGTGCAACTTGGACACGATCCATCTGCAATGTCAAGCATGTGGAGGAATGATGCCTTCTAGAGATGATATAACTACACCACAACACTGTATGTTCTTCTCAACATATTCCAGTTATTCATTGCAATAATGATAAGGGCTTTTTTGACTTGACCCCTACATTTTAATGTGATATTTTTCTTAATCCCCACTTTGTTAATCTCTTTGACATAACCCTCTTCCCAAGGGGGTTATGTCAAAATATTGCATAAAATAGGGGGTTAAGTCTAAGAATTTATTTGACTTTGCCCCTTATTTATAACGCCAAATTAGAATTAACCCCTTGTGTTGGGGGAAGTCAAAGAATTATGAAAAGAAAGGGGTGAGTCAATTACTCATTAAAATTTGGGGGTTATAAATAAGGGGTAATGATTAGTGGAGTGTTTGAATGCAAGGCAATTGTATTTGCTCGTTTGTTGTATATTTTAATACGTCAGCATATATAAATAACTTAAATGCACATTTTAAAGATGAGTAGGTTTAAGAGTTAACTATAGATTATTTTGATCCTATAGTAATAGTTTACATGTTATTATCATGCAAAATAAAGAAATTTAAATGAATTGATCTCGGTAATTTTTCCTTATGAGTATTCCGTCCACTGCAGGTTTAGGATGTGATCGAGCATTTTGTGGTGCATATTGGGAGGCTAGGGGGTTAATGGGAGTCCCGCTCATCCTATTTGCTGCCAGCAGTCTTTCAAAGCAGTAAGATCTTGCGTCTCTCTCTCTCTCTGTCTGTCTCTCTCTCTCTCTCTCTCTCTCTCTCTATATATATATATATATATATATATATATATATATCATGTTTTTATTTTTACGTATGGAACTACGTTTACCTAGAATCTCACACTTTGGGAGAAAGGTTTACTCTGAATGGCTGTGATGAATTATTCACGATATGATGGGGACATCGTTGTGTGTGCTTTTAGAGAATGTAAAAGCGTGTAAATGTCCAACATTATGAATCCGGAAGTAGTTTTTGATAAGCACCCAAGATGTAGTATACCAAAATTTTCATGTTGCATTGTTGGCTATGCGTATTTGTCAATTTATATTTTATGGTATTTTTATATGTGAAAAGAACTTGTAATAATGATTTAAATCACAAGAGCCTTAGATGAAAGTAAGAATTATTATATATAAAAAGTATATTCTTTGAAGTAATTTGAATGAGCATGTATGAATGGAATCAAATGGATCTCAACATATCCATGTTGGATATGGTTTTGTCGGAAGGAATGAGGAATGGTAAACATGTTTAGACATTGCTAATGCCTACGATCTTACAATAACAAATAGATTTTTTAAGAGAAAAAGAAGACTATTCACTAACTTTCGGAGTGTCGTGAATAGAACTCAATTCGATAATAGCTTATTTAGAAGAGATTGAAACCCATCCAAAGATTTTTAAGTTATTCCAACAGAAAACTTAACAAATCAACATCGTCTATAGTAATGGATTCAGTTATTCAAGGATTTAAACTCTGAGAAAAAAAGATAGGCTATCAAAACATAAAATGGAAGGAAATAAAAGGTAGCAAGAAAATCGAATTTAACAAAAAATATTGCAATACTCGGAGTGGAATTGGGAAGATGATGTAAATAATATATGGTAAAGAAAAACAAACGATACAACGAAATTAGATAAGAAAATCGGCGTCCAAGATATCTACTTCAATGATGGAGATCCCGCATTGAAGATGTTATCTAAGACATAGATGTTTGAGATCAACGATGTTATCTATAGGTTTGTCCAAGATCTGCACTTCTTCGTACCCTTCTTTGTTACTGAAGATGATCACGAGAATGAACTAATACTAGCGGGGAGACTATAACTCAAGCTTTGGTTACAGACGAGAGATAAAATGAGGTGGATTTTCATTCCTTATAATTATTCCTTTTCACTCCCATCTTTTCAGTTTGTAGGAGAGTAGCTTATATTTCTTTTAAAATTCTGTTGATTTATGAAAAATGTCATGATTTTTTCGTTTGTTCTTAAGTGATGTGTTTTGTTGAAAGATTCATAAGTCACCTTCGTTGCCTTAGCTTGATTGGTGAAGATTTAATTTCCTTCTTTATATATGCTTGAAAGGCCAGTTAGCTTACAAAAGTAAGCAAATCTTAGGGGAGAGTAAAGGGAAATTTTTGTAAGAAGGAGACTTGGTATTGAAATAAGGAAGTCTAACGGATAATACAAAAAGAACGAAGCAATTATAAAGAATGACAAAATAGTAGAAATCAAGAAGACCTAGAAAGCTATAAGAAATTAAAGAATAAAACTACGAAATTTTTTAGCAAGGCACAACAAAACTCATGTAGATAGTTGTTGTAATGAAAATACAAATTAGCAAGGAACAAAGAGGTTAATAAGGGATGTGGGTCAGTTAAGTGTGTTATTACTGATTTTCGACGTGAAGTAATGGCCTTGAAGTTGTGATTATTTTTTCTGAAAGGGAATAAATTATTAATACTGATTATGGTTTGACAGAATTTATAATAGAATTATCATATGTAGCGCATTAGTTTAGATGTATAAAATCGCTGTTGTATAACTAAGCTTGATGTTATGCATGTCTTGCAGATTTCAGCTCGTACTATCACTAGAATTCCATTTTTGACACATGAAAAGAATCGCCATGAACAAGATGTAAGGACTTTCTTTTGTTACTTTCATGTAAATGTAGTACAAGGTTCAAAGTTTCTGCGAGTGTACCACTGGGAACTCCTCTCTGTTGGCAGTTAGAATTGGAGGCCTTGGCCTCTGGAGATACTTTGAACCATAGATTTATAATTACCACTTAAAGTTGTATATTACTCACATATTAGTTCTTTTTCAGATAACAGTAAGGTCTATTCAGCAGATGGGGAGACCAATGCAGGATGTTATCTCAGATTGGGTTATAAAATTGAACAACCGACAAATAGGTAATTTTTGGGCTCATTAACATCAGTTTGAATTTCAAAATTGGTGCTTTTTAGTACCAAAGTTTTTTGACATTGACATGATGTTATAAACATGCCAAATATAGTAACAGCATTGGTTAGTTGCTGCTAAATTTCTGTTGGAGTGTTCAGTTAATATTTTAGTTTGTGATCTTTGTTATGGTATCTGTTGTCAGATACTACTCTCAAAATCTGATTTTGTACTCCTCTGGCCCGTAATTGGTTAGTTAGGGACAGTTTATTCTACGAGCAATCCCATGCATTAACAAAAAATTCGCAACAAATGGTTCTGCAAATTTTAAGAGAATTATCAGAAAAGCTTCAGCGCGCTTTTCTTTTACCATTGGTAAAAAGTTGTTAGAAAGACTAACGGCGATGATTTTATTTACTGCTGCTGTATATATCAACAATAAAAAAGTCACCGTAAGTACTAAAAGAATTGTTGCAAACAAGCTTCATCGACATATTTTACATTTGTAAAAAGTCGGGTTTTAAAATACTAACACCGACGCATATACCGTTTGTTGTCAATCTATATTGCTTTATTTACTGTTCTGATGCGCTTGTGAATGATGTACCCTCTCTCTCTAAGCTCATTTTGATTATGGAATAAGCCTGTTCTCAATTAAGAATTCTTTGGTTTCTTCCTTAATAGTAAATGATTTTCAGTGAGATGGAAGAAGTGGATGAGAAGGTGTGTAAGCTCGCTGAACTTTTCAATCTTTGTTAATGGGAGGCCCGGAGGAAAACTCGGGGCCTCGAGGGGCATTCTCCAGTGAGATCCACTTTTCCCTTTTTATTCACTTTGGTAGTCGATGTTTTGAGTAGAATTGTATAGAGGAACATTTTTGGAGAAGTAGTGGGAGGATTTAGGGAGGGTGTGGAGAGAGTGGAGGTTTCTTATCTCAGTTTGCAAATGGCACAATTTTCATTGTGGGATATCATAAAGCTTTCTAGTTTGGTGTAAGGGTTAAGAATCAATTTGGGAAAGAGTGTGCCTATGGTGGTGATTAATGTGGATGAGGAGTGGCTTTGTGAAATAGCCATTTGGTAAGTTGTGTAGTGGGGCATTGGCTGCTAACCTATCTTGGTCTTTTGGTGGGAGGGAATCATTATCCTTTTGTAACCCCATGTTAACACAACATGGAGGTAGCGGGTTTGGGTTTAGTCATAGCGGTTCAGGTCATCAACTGGTAGACTCTTTTTACATTATTATATAAATGGGTGACGCAAACCCACTATACACGGCATGAACCCATTAAGTGATGAATACACGACACGAGCCCCACATGACACAGAACCGACTAAACGCAAATGTATATGGGTTGGGTATGGGTGATGTCAGTTTTGACATGAAATTGATAAGACACGAAACATAACCTACGCGGCACAACTTGTTGCCAAGATTACCTTTGCCAAGGCCCTAGTTCCTTCATAACTTGTGGGACGTTTGATGGGAGGGATGGGGAATCCATTAGACTTTGGTAAGATGTGTGGAGAGGGGATATAATTGTATAGGGTCTCCCAAACAAAAACCTTATATTTATTGATGCCTCTTTAACTATGATTCTATGGTGGGAGAGCTTTCTTTTTATGAGAATTACAAGGACAATGAAATTGAACAAATTGTTTGTTTTCTCAATGGATTTAGAAGGGTTAAGGATCTCGAGGGTTTCAGTGGCAAATCCACAACTTGTCTAAGGTGGGCAAAACACCTCAAATTTTGGAGAAAAAAATTAATTAGTAGATATTAGGTAAAAGTACAATTGAAAGTATAAGCACCTTAGTTAGGTGACAAGATGTCTATTCTGGATAGATTTGTTTAAAACATGAGAATTTTACCTCTATATTTGTTGCTATTTGTCTATATGTACACGAGCGTTTTCCCTCTTATGATGCTTTTATAATGAAAATTGAAGATCACTTCAAAATTTTCTCTAGCATTTACTAAATCCTAAAGACAATTATTAATTAAAAAAAGTTATTAATGTGTTTTACATTCTTTGGCCACCTTAACAAAAGATCCCCCCTGGAGGGGGTTGAGGGATGCAAGTAAATCTCATTTCAATCATCTTCACTCATTGTCCCCTTGTTATCCATCTGCACCATATAATTTTATATGGAATAGCGGTATTCATCGAAAGCACTCTTGGCTAGTGGCACATGGGAAGGTGAATACTAATGCCATGATCCAAAAGAAGAAGGCCAAATAAATATCTATCTCCAAACTGGTGTATGTTATGCTATAAGTGAAGACTTTTGCTAATGTATTACAAAATGGCATCCTTCATGTGAAGAAAGGTGACGAGGGAATTTGGAGTAGTGGGCGTGACTAGATAACTATTTTTCATGGAGATTGT